>JAHWFP010069918.1:34788-60950 GCA_023313725.1 Lithobius niger | reverse complement strand
TAAATCCCACCGACTAAGGCCGCCCGCGCACTGAGCGACTTGGCCGCGCGGCCAGATTGCTGCAGCCAATGAAAATGATTAGTGTGTGGTTTTACATAAACGGTAAGCTTCTCATTGGCTGCAGCGATCTGGCCGTGCGGCCAAGTCGCTCAGTGCGCGGGTGGCCTAAGATTTCAAACGTTAAAAAAAAATAGTTGACCATTGCATGGTAAGTGGAATTAACTTGGCGGTAGAACTTGGCGTTTCTATCATGACTTCAAACGGACGAAAAGGTTGCCGGGAATCTTTAACGAGTTTTATTTTGGGGTGATCTCATCGGCGTAGCGACTCTGCTGTATAATCTTCAACATTAAAAAGATACACTTTATCCTTGGTTTGTTAGTGGCATTTGACTAGTTTCTTCCCTGTTGTCTAGTATAGTTGAAGCGTACAAAAACTAGCATTAATGTTCACATAAACACCACTTACAATTAATCGAGCAAGAAAACTGGCAACGAAGTTAAAGAACTGTTACTAAACCAGATATTAAATTTCAGCATCGCGTGGTAATAAACTTTAAAAAAAAATGCGAAATACGGGATGCGCCTAGGCCTTACAGTATTTGCGTAATAATTTTATAAAGTTATGTCCCTAGCAGACATTTTTTTATCGCCGCGCGTCGTCGAGTCCCTTGGGGAGAAGAAATTTTGTGTGTGTGATAGTGAAGAGCGGCTTCTCCACACCCAGCCAATACCCCCCCCCCAAAAAAAAAAAAAAATTTACACTCCACCCTATTGTTGGGGGTGGGGATTAGCCTCCAGAATACGCCAGAGTAGTTTTATAACCTCTGAAAAAGAGTGGCAGTTTCTCACACTGCCCTGGCAGGGACTATGTTGCCGTTCCTTCTTCGCCGCCAACAGAATCAGCTTCTACCAGGCAACTATGCTGATCTTTGCTACCATTACTCAGCCACCATGACCACCTTGTTCCAAACTTTTGAAAAGCAGATTAAGAAATTATAGTCTGTAACCCAATTAAACATGAAATGGTTGGGGGGGGGGGGGCGCTTTCTTCCCCCCATCTACCCTTTCTACAACGGAGGTACTAGAAATTACAGAAAATTCCATTCCAATACCTCGAAGCAAAGCCCTTTACAAAATGTAATCAAATTTTATGTTATTGCCGTTTCGGCCAGCCATTAATTCTCCGCATTTAACGTAACATCTCTAATAGTGAATTTCAGAAACACAAATGGAATTCACCCTTCCCGTCGTTTTCCTTTAAAGTTGAACTCTTACCCTTTTCGTCGATCATTAAATTCTAAGAATAGGAAAGAATAATGTAATCCCCTTCCGGAGATCGCTTAATATCTTGGCAATCACCTCTCCGTTATTTCTGGCCGCAGCATTCCTTGATGTTTCTAAATCGCGTCATAATTGAAATAGTTTTCGCGTGTTCGAAAGGTTGGTCCAGTGGCTCTCTTAATCACACGGGTCGATGATTCAAATCCCCCGCGTGCTTTGAAAATCCCCCCCTCATCTGATTTGGTGGTATGCTCATTTCCTACCGCAGAATTTGCACTCAGCCGTGAAGTTAACGGTCAGGGAATTGAACCCTTCCGGCATTCGGGGGGGATGCCGCAGAACAGGAGAAACTACTCAAATGTTTTGCAAATGGGTGGGCAGGAAGCAAGGGTCTCGACCAAGGTCTCGACACGGCGTTTTAAAGCTGCGATGCCAAACTTAGACAAAGTAAACCAAAATGAAAATTTTTGGAAGGGAAAAAATAGATTTGGAAGTTACTTCAATTTTGAGGGAAGCGGAAGATAGAGTAGGAAACTGATTTAAACACCTACTGTGTGCGTGGTGGATCTTGAGTTTTGCAAGTATTTTGTGAGCGGCTACGTCTTTCTGGATGGGGTGGCTTTAATCGATGGCCGCCATTGTTTTTGTAACCATCTTGGATATCAACAAGGCACTCTACTACTGAAAACGTACAATCGATTATCTGTGTTCGTTCTGCGGAGAACTCAAGACAGGCCGCGGACACAATAGGGTCCCTTTGAAAATTGACCTAAGTTTCTCATGTTGTGAAGAAACATGCCGTTGCATGTTCTAATTGCACATTTTGTGCGAGATGTCGCGTCATAATCCCCTGATCTAGCTTAATTCTAGACGACTACCTGTGAAGTGAAGTGAAGTGAAGTGAAGTGAAGTTTATTGTTCACATGGTGAATAAAAATTATGCAATAGCTATATGGTAGCTGTCAGGGAGATAGTAACATTCAATCTGAATAAAATTTAAAATACGTGTGTATACAAATGCGCAAATATACAAGTATAAGTAACAGACATCCGTAAAGAATAGGCGGTTTAATGGCGATATTAGCTCGTTTGCGAGAAACGGCTAGTCCAATATTGAGAGGGTGGCGGTAAACCACACAACGGAACAAACCATGCTCGCCAAGCTGAGGGTAACTGGAGGAACAGGGGGCTAACACTGTAAACGAATCGACTATCTACCAATCAAAATCGAGATATAAAAAAGGGGGGAGGGCGTTGTATTTATTTGCAGTAATTCGCTGTATCAGATAGACAGTTTATGTTGTGTTTGGTGTTATAAATCTATAAAAAAAAACTTCAGAAAATAGTGATTAAAGTTTCAACCTATCTTAACAGGAATTCCGTAAATAGACTCCTTCTTGCTTTTCGAAATAATACCATCTTGTAGTTTTTTTATTGCTGTCACGTGAATGAGAGTTAAAACGATGACAAATCGTTCTAGTGACGATTTTGTGTTAAAAATTATACTACAGTAATTTGTGACGTGTAGAAACAACCACAGTTACTTTTTCTTGATCCAACCAGGTTAATTGTCTAAAGCGCCCCTATTCGAAAGAAACACGTTGCGAGGGGAGAGGGGAGGGAACCCGTTCCCAAAAATTATTTCTAGTTTTGTCGTTAAGCGCACTCTCTAATATAAATTAAGGCGTTTCATATTAAATTGTTATTTGTCAAATTTTCAACACCTTGAAACATCCTAATAATGCTTTGTCCTTCTTTTAGTTCCATTGTCAGTATCACATTAAGATGCCCGGTTTCGGTTTCGGTTTGCTAGCTAGAAGGCATGTCGAACTCCTCGTATACACGACGACTTCAGTTTCTAAAATTACCCCCACTTTGGTGGCAGTTCACTCGTGGCAGTCTTATCACCACGCACAAGATTTTACTTCAAACCTTTGGTGGCCCAAACGCTAGAGCAGTTTTGTAATTAAACCCGTCTTCATGAACTCGTGGACACTATTTTTCACTTTTTCCTAAACATATGTGGCATAATTTTGCAAAAAAATTATTTCTTTAACACAGTTATTCCATTATGGAGCTCTCTTCCATCGTCTGTAAATACTTGCACCTAATACAAATACTTAAATACTTTTAAAAACCGACTGGATGCTTATGTGAGCGAGTCCACTGATGTTGGTGTGAATTATGTTGATTATGACCCCTGCCTCCGAACACTAGTATGGTATTGGTATCCTGTGCCCATCCATTAATCGAGTATGTGGTGAATAGATTGTTTTTTTTTTTTTTAACTTTATGTATATTTTTTTTAACTATTTGAGCACGACATATCCCATTATGAGGATGCATTTGTTTTTTTTTTTACTTTTTAAAATCAACAAAATATTTTGCAAGTTTACAACGATTAAAAAAATTGTTAGCTTCATTAGCCTATTTAAACGTTCCCTTGGCCATCCTTCCCCTGAAAAACCTAAACGTTTGGCGATGCCATCGGGGACCAAAGTGTCCCTGGCAGGTCTAACCTTGGTGGAAGGCATTCGTGTCCCCCACCCCACCTTCGTCTATTCCACATTCCCGGTCATTGTTTTATTTCATTTTTTTTTTTATTTTATCATATCAAAAATGAAATTCAATATAAGTGATTTCTTTTTTTAATGACGTTAATTTTACAGTAAATGACGTATAATTTGTGGCTGGATGTTAGCGACCCCCCGCTCCTTGTCAGACCCGTTGCTATTGCGACAAACTTTCATTTATTATTAATCGTTTCACGGAGCTTTCATTATGTACTATTTATTCTCTTCTTACAATCGCTTGTTACATTAAAAGTTAATGCTTCACCTTTTGATAACTTTTTATATTGACTTTGTGAGCTATCCTACAGAAAATGACCCTGGTATTGTGAACTGCTCTGGTATTGCTGTTTTTTGTGTATTTTTGTTTTTGCCTATCTGCGATGGTTTTATGTTAAGTTGGTTGCAATAAAATTTTGTGTACGGCACACAGCCTACCGGCATTGCAGATGTAATGTAATTAAAGTTAAAGTTAAAGTTCGATTCGGTTTTAAACGTTGTCACAATGCTCTACTTTTTGTTGCAACTGGAACCGTATAACGTTTAGCAAAATGTTTTTGCAGAGAGCCAGGGAGCTTGGATTATACGTAGCTTTGATAGGGTGGACCCACTTACCCTTACGCTTTACCGCGACAAACCGTGCGAAATTTGGGGAGCTGCTTTACCATACCTCAAACGTGTGTGACGTCTCTGCTCCCATTTCGCTCCATTTTACTGATTCTTGCATCTCATTGGCTTTTGAGTTTGCTGATGCATCGACACAAAATAGGACTAACAGACGGACGAGTACTCATCATCAAACGTGAGCCGGACAGTTCCAATTGTTTAAATTGTTTTAAAGTGCATTAACCTACCAGTACTATCTACAATGCGACTGAAAATAGTAACGTTTGTTATCAGACGGAGAGCAACGCCACAAGCGATCATCGTAAAACATGCCATTGTTTTGGTTTCGACGCATCGACAACAGCTACTCTCTTCTTGGGTAATCTGGTAAGAATTTGTCGTTTTGTTTTAATAACGTGTATTTTAACGTTCAGCAAAGATTGAACGATCAGATATTTTATAATTATTCATTAATTTCGTTGAAAACTACTCGCTAGTGGAAACAAACCTTTTTGTTGGCTTCGAAAAAATAAGCGTCGTCTGCTTCGAGGTTTGGTTTGGGAGCAAAAACGTCATCAACTGAATCTCGCTCGTGTATATACTTTACCACGGGAAATAGCAGCGCTGTAGCTCAGACGCGTTCAACTAGTGGGTCCACCCTATCAGAGCTACGTATAATCCAAGCTCCCTGCAGAGAGCAACGTCTTTTGGATCTGCATAATAATTGAAAATAAATGCAACGTAATTTTGTTAACTTGGGTGGAAATCAGTAAGTAATCGGAAGTAATTATGTTCCGGATTAACAAAAAACAACTTCGTAAACAAGCATTCCCGAGAAGGTTGTTTCCATTAATTTCAGGTTACTAATTTCCGGTTAACATTTATCGCTATCTTTGTGTACATTGCCTTCACCATTTCCGGCATCTACCTACTCCCCTCCCCACAACCTTCACGAACTTAGTGAGTTGTTAATCCAACTGTCGCATTAGCTCGATGGCATTTCTGATTAGTTACCGAACGTATATTTAATTACTTTTGCATTACTTTTACAATTTGCATTAAAAATATCGCATCTAATGATATCAGTGGGGCAAGCATGGGCATTTGTTTCACTCTCTTTCTCCCTCCCCCCCCCCTCCAACTGAAGCTAAGCCAACCAAGGTCTTAATATTTGACAGACTTTAAATTTTATGCTGAATAAAACGGATTTAGTGTTTCTATGAGTGCCCTGGAGTCCTTGGCATCGTACAAGTAGTCTCGGAACCTCTTTACACAGCTATTCTAAGCTCTTCTTTCCCGCTCGCCTGATAAGCAGAAGACTATGATTTTCTGCTTGATTCTGGGCCATATTACGATAGCTGGAGATGAGCACGCTGATGCAGCAGCTAAAGAGGGCCCTTTGTGGTCCTCTCGAAAGGATCTCTGCCTTGTCTCGCGAACACCTTACCCACTCTGCTTCTGAGGTTGCATGCTGCTCGGTAAGCCTTGTAGTACAAACAAGATGGCATGGCAGGAAGGTGAGGGCTATTGGCCACTCGGCTTGTAGGCGCAGTAGCTGGGAAGAGGTGGTGTTGATCTGTTAATGTATTGTCCATATCATCCTAATACGTTGTTTCCTTTTGAGGGAGATTGCCCTCCTGAAAGTCATTGGTGTCACAGGCTACTTTCGCTCCATCATGGGCTTGTGGATTGTCATAGGCTTTCCATCTTTCACGTGACTTGGCACGTGATTTGTGGATTGTTTGTAGGCTTTTCCTTCTTTTACGTGACTTGGCACGTGAATTGGGTGATAACTCTGACCTCCGATATGTTTTTTAAATTGTATTTGTGCAGGATGTACACATATATGATACGATCTAGATTTTGGGTTTGTTGAACATCTCTGTAATTTGCGGAGACACAATCCAGCCCACTGCACTGGGAGTGAGGTCGGCACTAATGAATTAGCTGTCGACACGCCATAAGGCATCAACCCCCTCTCCCCCCTGACGCCGCCTTAATGTCTAGCACCCTAATCACATGTATTGTATCATATATCTCTGCGATGAGCAATTGTGATTAACTGAACTTTTAAATAAACATGCCTGGTTATTTTTAACATGCTGGATATGATTTAAAATAAATAAAAAACCTGTTTAAACCAATTATAGTGCGAGTCGATTTGTTTTCTCTTGTGAATACAGCGATCGCTATGGTTACTAATAATGTCTAACAGCAGTGAATAATAATCCCCCCTTAAAGAATACAATCCAAAAACCCAAATGATTTCTTGGCCGCGGTTCCACGACGCGTATACGCAACATGAGAAATCCGATAATTCGTTCAGACGCTATAGCGCGAACACACAGACATACAGACAGACAAACAGACACCCCGACAGACAAACCGTTCGTATAAGAGTCTCAATCGACTCTAATAAGGAGACTAACGTAAATAGGTCAAACGATATAGTACACTGATTCAACTAGGATCCTTCTCATTCATACGAAATTTTTACAATGTTTGGTGATACTTGGACCTATAACTGTTATGTTTACATTGCTAAAATGAAATGTAGATAAGTTCACTGATGTATTTTACTTAGTTTAGTTTACTACAGATTTTACTGAATCTAAATCAAAGTAGATTAGGTAAGTAGTCTAGAAGCGCGCTAGCACTTCGCCCATCAAGTTTAGATTGTTGGCTTTCCATGGCGTCAAATTGTTGGCTTCTGTTCTTCAAATTAAGACATTATCAGTGTTTGGGCGAAGACTAGCTACTGCGTCTTTTACCCCAAAATACTAAACTGGCGTTTTCTGGTATTGAACACTGAGGGCCAAATTCATAATGACGGCTCAGCGTGAGCTAAGCTCGAGCTCAGCTTAGCAATTTGGTATTCACAATGACACCATAGCATGAGCTGAACACGGACTCAGGGTTCACTGTGAGGCCGACTTTGCAAAATTTGAGCCTCGCTCACTTCGTATACCTAATGGCAAAGCCAAGTCGTGGCTCATGCTCAAAACGTGAGTCGACTCAAGAAATCCTGTTTGTGTTTCCGTGCATTTCTCAAAGCTCTGCTTTGCTAAGTGTGAGCTAGGCTCAAACTCACGCCAAAGCTTTACTTTGCTAAGTCTAAGCCTGGATTTCATTGTGTATACTAAAGTGAGTCTGAGCTAGGCTCAGGCTTCACCCTGACTTAGCAAAGTACCAGCTCAGACTTTGAGTTGAGCCGTCATTATGAACTTGGCCCTTAATATTAATACAACAGAAAGTTTTACAAATTGTGTAGATCGACGGGGTTTCACGAGTAGACAACAGAAAGCCATGTTCAGAGCTGTGCATAAAGTATTTTACTAAACAGGGATCGGAACATCGTTGATTTCATGCCAAGTATTTATTACTTAATGCACGATTGTGACGTCACGCTAACACATCCCCATGCTAAAAGTGTAGTCGTTATATACGGTTAATGTGAAAACCCACACACGTCACAGTGAGTTAATTTTGATAACCCACACTTTTTTGATAATCTAACACTTTTTACGGGGGTCTACACAACCCCTGCTCCACCATGTGACATATGACCCGACTTTGCAAAATGACCGTGCACAACACAAATTCAACCAGCACACATCATTGCAACCAGCATAAACAGGCACATTTACAACCTGCGACATTTTTCTTTCTAGCCTAACACGAAAAAAAAAAGAAAAAAAAACTCGCGTACTATGCTAGGCCTCCACCCACGGAGGAATGGCCCAACCCGGCAACTTTTCGTTCTGACGGTACGAAAAATAGGCTACTGACACTTTGAAATACACCTAAAAACCTACAAGACTCAAGCGAATAGCGCATTAAAGGCACTGTCGAGGAGTGGCACTCGGCGTGTCGCCGCAGTCGCCGTGAGGAGGTTGTGTTGGCCCGTTTGCGAATTGGTCACACCCGACTTACTCACTGTTTCCTTTTGCGGGGGGTTGACCCTCCTGAATGTTCTTGGTGTCGACGGCCACTTACGGTCCGGCACTTACTTGTTGATTGTCGCCATCTTGATGGTGTTCATCGTCGGTTCCATATTCCGCATGACATTGCGCGTCAGTTGGGCGATAAGTCTGTCCTCCTGTCCGGTGTTTTTCAATTTTTGCAGGAGGTACAGATGTATGACAAGATTTAGATTAGGGGTTTGAATAACATCTCTGTAATGTGTGGTGCAGTGGCAACCCGGACCACTGCACTGTGACTGAGGTTGGCGCTAATGACCAAGTTGTCGACGCGCCATTAAGCCTCAATCCCCCCCCCCCGAATAGCGCATTTTATACACTCATCTTATTTAAACTATTAAAGTAGAAAAAAAACAGTTTTACCTTAAAACACAAACATCGGCATTACAGAACGTCTCTCCCCTTCGGTCGGCCTTCATACACAGGAAGCTTCCAACCCCGTTTCCAGTCCGGAACTTCCGTTCAGGAATTTACATAAGTCGCATGTAAAAAATTCTTAAATTCGTTATTATTCACAAATAAAATTTACAAACAAGTCTTTAAAAAACTCGAATAAGACGATAATTTAGCTTGACGTCACACCTTAGCATTAAAATACTAAGAGTTAAAATCTCCCCAAATGTCAAATCATAAAGGTCACCTATACTGAAGTCAAACGCGAACTGAATATCCAATGTCAAGCATATCGGTCGCATAAATTATTTTTATCTGATGAAATTAGCTATTATTAAGTAACAGATATCCGTGAATCATAGGCGATTTAACGGCTACAATTGTTCTTGAGCTCGAAACGGCTAGTCCAATATCTCGGGGCTGAAGGGAAAAACTCGTGTTTTCCTCCACCCCCTCGATATTGGACTAGCCCTTTTTTGCTCGCGAGCAATATAGCCGTTAAATCGCCTATGATTCACGGATATCTGTTACTTAATACTAGCTAATTTCATCAGATAAAAATAATTTATGCGACCGATATGCTTGACATTGGATATTCAGTTCGCGTTTGACTTCAGTATAGGTGACCTTTATGGTTTGACATTTGGGGAGATTTACTCAAAACATTTGTAACTCATTTGCAATGCGATCTTAGTGAACATTGGGAACAAGCCATCTGTTATCAAAATAATTGTCCTTCATTAGCCTCGGTTAACTTAATGTTTCCGTTTCACAATAAAATCTTATTGTTTAACAAACGAGGCTTCGTCTGGCAGATGACCCGTAACGGTTAATGCTCTCTAAAACCCTTTAAATCTTCTTTTGGGTTTTCCGCTTGGGTTTTTTGCTCTAAATTTTTTGCTCTTATCGTCGTGGGGCTGATAACCCAGTGTGGGTTCGTGTTCCCTAAAAGAAAAAGAAAAGAAAAACTTAATGAAAATAAATAGCTTATTGTGCTTACTTGTTTGCAGTCAAATAGAATACAACGATCACTTTATTAGAAATATAATTACCAGCGACCATTAATTACACCAAAGTTACGATTTTCTTTAGGTTGTTCAAAAAACGATTTACAATTTTATTTTCATAAGGAGCTGAGCTCGCAATCAATACTTTCACTAAAGCAAATCCATCAACAACCAAAAGGGGTGATATCATACAAAAACCGCCATATGGGTAAAGGGACCCTTTAGGTTTTGGCCTTAGAAACTAGTAATGTCAAAGCCAAAATTGCTGCCACCAAGTTTTCCGTCCCACCCCTTATCACTCAATCTTAACTGACACCTCGGTAATTGTCAGTTAAGATTGAATGATCACGGTTCGGACCACAAACTTGGTGGCAGCCATTTTGGCTCTGATATCACTTTCTGTGGAAAAATCTTGATGGGGGTCTTTTTCCTTATGGGGGTTTTTGTATGCTTACATTTACTGGAGTACTAACCTTTTAGTTTAGAAATTCTAAATTTTGCCATTTTTAAATTGAGATTTGCTGTTGGTTCCTACGCTACCCTCATAAACTGCTACAGGTCTTAAGTTTGTTTCGTTTCTACAGTAGAATTGAATCATATTCATTTGGGTTGTGGGACGTTATCTCCCTAATGCTTTAAACCCTGACCCCGTTTATAATCTTAACGTAGAGCGTTTGTCTCCTCAGAATTGATCCGAAGATTACACGTCCTACGTCTGGAGCGTTCCATGTTCGCGCCAAAACGACATAAAAACAAAAGCAGAGCTTCGTCGCAGATATCCAAAAGAAAAAGAAAGCTTCGGCTTTTTTTTTTCTGTTTTAGAACGAAGTTGAGTAGACTTACACAAGCTCAGTTACTGTTTTTTTAAGCCCGGCGTATCTCGTGGGGTCACATTATTTATTCATTGTATAAAATAGCGCAGACGTTGAGTGCTTTTTTCGTTTTTGTTTTTCCCCCCTTTTTTTTTCCTTTTGTGTAAACTCACATTTTTGAAGATGGAGATTTTTTATTTTCCGTTTGCTCATTATAACTTCATGACTCGGGTTTTTGAACTAAAGTAGCTGCTTTCGAATGTGCAATATAAAACGGGGCAAATTTACGTCCTACCGACCGAGCGTTTTGGTTGAGGTAGAGCTATGCATGTCCAACAAGATGATTATGCCCATAAAATAAAAATGGAAAACACAAACCAGAGGAATTATTTCTAGAAAAATTTGGGAAGCGTAAACGGAAATTAGGGAGTGTCGGTCGACAGCTAATTTTGATCGAAAGCGTAACAAACGAAAATTGGTTCACCACATCGGGTAATTAGGCCTCTCTCAACCCAATGTGCTTTTGGCTCGGTATGTTCCTTTACTCATGACCTCCCACGACCACCAACCGTATTAAGGTCATGCGGTCATGTAAATGACTACGGTAAAATCTCTCTACTCCGCTGTGTAACCGACGGATGCCTACATACGGATGCTACCCAAGTGCTATTGTTGTCGGCTATTACGCATAGCGCGACGCAACACGAGCCAACACTCGTGGTGCGCCTTGCAGTTACATAAGATGCTTGTGCGCCCTGCCAAATTCTGCCCAACAGCAGAAGTTGGCTGGACGCCAACAGCCGGATAGCGAGCCAGCCCCAATGCTCAACCAGTTGGGACCGGATCGCAACCTGTTAGACAGTCACGTGACGTATTGCCTTAGGCAACTCCCCATTGTTCTCCAGAGTATAAATACTTCTGGCTGAACGATTGGGAGGCCAGTTGGTGTTGGGAGAAGCAAGTCGAAAGGTTGCTCTCTCGGACTCTACTAGGACTAAACCAAGCTGCAACTTGCGTTAGTGCCTGAATATGTCTTGCTCGGTGAATAGACCGCTAGGTATGCAGCAAGGAGTGAATAGGTATTACGATATTCTTGAATTCAATCGCCCACTCCCTGAGTAGTTACGTATTTTGGGGGCTTGTCCGGGAGTTGAACTAAACCTTCGGGATAGGGAATTTCATGTTTCTAAACCTTCGAGATAGAAGAAGCATAGGAAATATAGCTGGTAAAGTGTGAAAAAGTGAATAGATCTTTTAGACGTGTACATTATGTTATCAAGTAAAAACGGGAAAGTGCACAACTATACATATAAACCCGGCATTTCGCCTCATTTCAGAGCCATTATCAAGAGAAGCAAGTAAAACAATTACAAACAATACAAGAAAGTCACGAGTCAAGTTGGAAGTAAACTGTCCATCTTAACATGGCAAACTTGGTTATTGTGTGCGCGGCGTATCTTGAGTCCCGCAAGTATTTTATGAGCGGCTACGTCCTCCTGGAGGAAGCGGCTTTCATCGACGGCCGCCATTGTTTTTGTAACCATTTTGGATATCAACAAGGCACTCTGCTACCAAAAACGTACAATCGATTATCTGTCTTCGTTCTGCAGCGAACTCAAAATAGGCCGCGCACACTTTAGGTCGTGTTAAAAACGGACAGAACCGTAAAAATTTTTTTTTAACAATTCAAAACCAGAGGGGACTTAGACGTTTGCCTATGGTTTGAACCAAACAGAGTGCCAGTTACGAGTTGAATCCAACGTTTATATGGGTGCTCCATGGTGTCGGAATTTGTCAACATGAAATTTTTTGGATAATTCGATGGAATCTGTGAACCTATTGGTGTTGGGTTGAATGTGGTTGTGCACTGGGGGGGGGGGGGGGAGAGAACTGAAATAAAGTGTATTATTTCAAGATCAAGACGGGTACGGTAATATAGGCTTTGCAGCTAGCTCGATTCTTGAAAATAGTCCCCAATTCGTCGGAAAATTTGGACGTGTTAGTAAGTGTGTGCACGTGCGAGTTAGAGTGTGGGAATCTTGGTTTAATAGGGCAGTGACACGACGTAGTATTATTGTATATAACTCTATGGTGGAGCCAGTTACTGGGTTAGCTGCAAGGTACACTGGTGGGGGCAAAGAAGGGCGTCTTACTGAAACCAATGCTATTAGACTGGATTTCATAGGCCTAAAACGCGCGATTTTTGTCGATTTCTTGGCAGTTGCTGACATTTTTAAGCAAGTGGATCCTTTTTATTTCCAATTACAACCTAAGCAGCATAAGGGATTGGAGAAAACAACGGTTTTTTTAAGCCTACGAAATCCACTCTCAAAGTACTGGCTTGACTAGAAGTGCCGTTGTTTAACCCACCATTTCAATCTAGTGCCCCTTGCAGGTATCTCTCTTGTAGCCATATGACGTCACTTGACGCTGCTCCATTGTGTGTAGACATTACAGAGAATTCTGCAACCATGTTTGGTCTTGGCAGCAGGAAACGCAGTAAGGCTCTGCAAGTTAAATATTGCGCAACAGGGGGAAATTCTTTGGTAAATTCGTGTGGTACAATAAACGGACAACGCGTTCTAAACCTACCACAGCATACCCGTCCAAACTAGTCCTTCTGGAGGCAGTAAACAAATACTAAAGTCATGATATAAGAATAAAGAAAGCCAAGCAGTGCACAAACATAAAAAAGTACGACGTTTCCAGGTTACTTTCACGCCGTCATCAGGTGCACTAAACCCACAAAAGTTTCGTCAACACGTCAAAAAATACAGTTCCAACAGCTTCAGAATTCAGGGTAGTACCTCGGTCTTTGGTTTCAAAGGTCGTGAGTTCGATTCCCCACTCAGGCAGTATGACATTTAAGTCCAAAAGGCAACGTAAATAGGTTTGCATCAGTATTTATCTGAAATAGACCATAGAAAAAGATTAAAGAGAACCTAAGCTTACTCCCTGTCAGGGGCAAACTTGTAACAGTTCCGTTCTTAGAATACTGCATTGAGTTTTGCCGAGGTCTGATTGTAGGTTTTGGAAGGTGTTGATGGTTGACGTAGCAACGAACAGGACGTGTGATGAGGCAAACTGCCTGCGGAAGGAAGCGTTTGGACGCGATCGACTTGATGGTTTGAAGGCACCGTAAATTGTAGAAAGGCATGTCAAATGCAGGGGCTGATTCATCATTTTCTGATGTGGTTGACGGATTGCTAGTTATACCCTCAGGCATTCACAGCTGCAGGGTTTGCGGAAGAAATGTTAATTCTTCCAGCAGCACCATTGACCATTCAAGTCATTCCAGCGCTTTATCCAACTTCGGGAAGGCATGGGTTTAGAACATATTGAAGGTTGCACAACATTATTTGGATTCACGTTTATTACTTTTATGCCATCTACGTAATAAAACAATAGCCATACAGCCGATTGAGATAGCTCTGTTGGCGGTGAGAGCTCAAGCGTCCGACGGCCTTAGCTGTCACAGACACCAGAGCTATCTCAATCGGCTGCGAGTCGAAATCGATAAGTGACATCTGTCGGCATTAATTTCTGCACGTTCCAGCAAAACAATGGCGGTCTCCATATCGTGTTTTGGTGATACAGTAATTAAATTGTTGTATCGGACGTACTGTGCGTAACGTATTCTGATCGCAATTCTTGTGTTTAGTTATTGTGTAAGTGATCGAAAAGTAAAATACGCATGTCAAAATGGATGTAATTGCCCTTTAATGTTGAAGTTAAGGGGCGTAATTTTGGAATAAAAACCCCACATTTTGAAGTGAAAGGCCTTAATTTTGAAGTGAAAGGACTTAATTTAAAAGTGAAAGGCCCTAATTTTGGAGTGAAAAGCCTATGTTGAAATGAAAAGCACTAATTTTAGCGTGAAGGGCACTAATTTTGGAGTGAAAGGCCTTACTTTTGGATTGAAAAGCCCTTATTTTTGATTGAAAGGCCTTAATTTTGCAGGGAAAGTACCTAATTTTGCAGTAAAAAGCCTTCATTTTGGAGTGAAAGACCTTTATTTTGAAAGACCTTTATTTAGTAGGTGAAGTTGGTTTTTGCTTATGTTTGTCTAAATGCTTGAAAACGGAGCTGATCATTAACTCCGAAAGGTCTCTCATGTTAGTGTTATTTTTCTGGTGTACCTTTCGGCCTTTTATTTACGTGCACAAGTCTTTTAGTTGTACACTAAGTTCTGATTAATTCGCGCAATAACGATTTTTATCGGATTAATCAGTACTTTTTACAACGTATTATTTATGGAATAAAAAAAATAATTAATTCCGATTTTGTGAGTGTACAAGGTTTTGCAACTCGCCTTAGTACCAATACTACAAGTATAGTCTTTTACTAGGAAACTCTGTAAAAAAGCCTTGTTCCCTAGTTTCTTGCTTTTTTTTTGTCTATGGAGTGCTGACCATAGTACGGATGTGGGCATACGAGCAAACAGTGTGTTCGTCATATATTGTATGAAACTCGATACAAGATGGGTGTAAGGAACATCGGTGTTTTATAGAAGATTTTTAACCCAACGTGTCTTTTCGTTAATAACGACGTGCACGTTTTCCTTACAACTAGTGGTAACTTGTTGGTGAGGAATGCTACTTACTTAATTTGGCTACAGCCCTGATTTTGGCTAAAGGAAATCATCTATAGACAGTCTCAATACGCATACAAAAAGCACCATATATATATTTTTTTTTTGGGGGGGAGGCGTCGCATTACTTTTTAACCTTGATTGGGACGTCAAATTTTTTTACGGTCTCCCCCCCCCCCCCCCTCGGTGGCATCAATAATGACCGGTCTCTAATTCAAATATTTTTCCAGCATGCACTTGCACTCTTGTGTATTAATTAATACACAATGTTAATTAGTATTAATTAATACATACAGCACTGACAATAATCATTTATTCACTGCCGAGTTCGTATCTGAAACCAGTCGTTGACCTAGGTGTAAGGGCCACTGGATATGTTCGGAGGTAAAAAAAATTAGTACAGATTGTCAAGGTAATCTACAGAGAATTTCTCTGTGACAGTGGAATTCTTGGATTAAAAAAAAATGCTGTTTTTTGGGGGGGAATTGTTGGCAGCTCCTGCAAGCTCCAACAACTGGAGACTTTCTTTTTCCGATTTATAACCATGATATATGTTTAGCAGCGTAAATAAAACATTGGATAAAACAACGTTTATAGGCATAAGTAATCCGCTTTCACAACATCGGCTTGACTAAATAGGCGGTTGTTATTTCCTTCCATTTTCATCGAGTGTACCTTGCAGTTAGCTTAACGACCGGCTGCAGATGCAAGCTCCATAGCTAACATCAAGTTGTTGTTGTTGGTCTATTCTACTTTTTGTTTTTCAATTACTTATATAAACTGATGAATATATTAATCTGGGCTCCTAAAAGAACTAGGTATTCGATGAACTCTGTTCTTTTTTTTTTTTTTTTTGCATAAAAAAGTGCCAACTTTACAACATATTCTGTTTTATTTCTATTTTTAGGTAAGATCTTTTCTCCGGAATACGTAATGGCTACACTGTTTGTGGGCAAATATCGAGGTTCGGTAAGCTAACGGTTATTTTGCTACGTTAATGGAAGAGCAGTAAGAAAACAGATGAATAAGTAAACCTAGGGTACGGAAAAATAAATTCGTTTTATTTCGTTACCGATTTGTGTTCCAGCACCGATTTCTGGGTTTGAGAATGTCAATTTTTTTCTGCTAAATTTCCCATACGTAAACGACAATTACTCAAAGAGTTGACGTACATGACTTGTTTTCTGGAAACTTGCTGTGTGGCATACAGAAATTCTACGAACACAAGGCGTGTTGCATTCGGTAAAAGAAATGTTTTATACTTTAATTCTATTTTCGATCGTTTGACTCTTTCGTTCGAAGAATGCTTCACAATTGTGTGGTTTCCGTGTTATCGCATAGAATACATAAAATGGTGCAGTGAAAATTTTTTTCCAGAATTGCTCATTTTCAGGGTGTGGAAAAGTTCTTTGCCACATACTACCACACACAAAAAAAAGTCAACACTCTGGGGTAATATCTTGAGGTGACTGCAGTGCCTTCAAGTTTAACAAAGTACGGCAAAGGGCGAAACATTGAAAAAGGCTGATATGGTGATTTGACTTGTTTTAAATTTAATTAATGGTAACTAATTTGAATCTATCAGCGGCCAAGAAAGGTAGCAATAATAGCCAAAAAATGTTTTTCTGCTCAATAGTGTACGCAGTAGCTAGCTATGGGCCAAAATAGCCTAAAACGCTAATTTAGCCCATTTTCGATGCCAAATTATTTGTAATGTTTTTAAGAAAAATAAAATTCCTTCTAATCCCCTTCTCATAGTTTCTAAATGTATCAAATGAGATAAGGTTAAAAATTAGGCTTTAAAACACCCAAATCATCATACTGGCCTGTTTTTCTGTTCAACCCCGTGCCATGCGATGTAAAATTTGATGGGCCTGGGGAGCCCCTTGAGACATGACCCCAGAGTAATGGATTTTTTTTTGTGTATGACAGTGATGCCTAAAGGCAACTTTCCCATAGCCTGCTAATTAGAAATAATTTCAACCATGAGTTTAAAGACACCAGGAGGCAGTGCCATTGGTTCTGAGAAGCCGGAAGGGATCTCCCATTTTTTTAGTAGAAGAATTGATACTGAAACTGTATAACAATAATAATAATTTGTTAATAATAATAACGTAAAATTTATTCAATTGTCTAATGTTACTGTACAAGCGGCACGAAGTCTTCCACCTTGCTTGTGTAAGCATTTATACATATCCGATTGCATAAATATATACAATCTACAATTAACTAAGCCCGACTTCACAATAGAATGTTAAATAATTTGAAATAATATTAGTAATGTTTATTAATGATATATTATTAAAAATGTCTAATGGAAATATGTTATATATAGCACCAAAATTTCATTCTGTATTATTACGTTGTTTTCATGAAATATTTAATTTCGTTTTCCATTTGTATAAAGTTTTTCAAATTTCTTAGTTGCACGGTTATTTTATTCTTATAATGTGGTACTATGTATCTCATCCCCTTTTTACCATAAGTATTTCTCCACTGGGCTTCACTGAGCCAATTGTATCTCATAAATCTATTATTTTCCTGTTTATTTTTTACTTTCAAAGAATTATTCTTTAAACCATCGTATTTACGTGTTTGTTTGAATTCGTAACATTTACAGATTTCTTGGTTTGTTTACTGCTTTTCATTTTTTCAGATTTAAAAAGTACTTTTGCAGCTTTGTAGTCACTTTTTGTAGTTGAATTAACATAGATTTTGTGATCCATCCATAAATTGAAATTCCATATTTAATATTAGACATGATTAAAGCTTCAAAATAATAATAATAATACTATAAAACTAAGGGGCATTTGGAATTGAATGCCTCTTTAGCCATATGAACATATCCATTTCCGTTGAATTAGCCATTTTTGTCCATTATCTTAGTTTCTATTTTATACGTTCTATTATAAATAATGATTATATTTTCATTTAATAATGATGATATATCATTTAAATAATGTTGATTTAAATTAATAATAATAATAATTCAAAAATAGTGTTTATTTGCATGTATTTCTATTAGGATATCATTAGACAGCAATAGCTTGTTTTACAGGCAAGGAACACAAAACAGTGTACAAAACTTTTATACAAGGCCAATTACAAGCAGAGGGTTACAAAGGCTGAGCAACAAAGACCGATAAAATTATCTATTGAAAAAAAATCGACGTTATATTCCCATTTGAAATATTTTTCACCCCTACGTAAGTTCGCCTAGTCGAGTATGGAGGAAAGCAATTGTAGAACTTTCTAATCAACACGACGCAAAGAAGCAAAATTCTAAGTTGCATTCCACCAAACCTACTTTTATGCAATCGGAGATTTTAGAGTCAACTTAATCATGTGTTAACAAAATGTGCCTAAATTGTTACATACGTATGTGTTATCAAAAGGTGTTTACATAGTAATGCAACCATGCTTAATACGTGCCCATTTTTGTTGCCAGTATCTTTCTTAATCATCTAGGCCTATGTGGATTAAAAGTTTTATAGCCCAAAACTTATATCCAGGGTGTTTGCAAATTATCCACCCCACAGAGAAATAAATATAAAAAAATAGATATTGAAAACTGTAAAGTGCTAACTGTTTATTAGCTCAAAACGTTTTTTAAACAAAATTTTTGGCGAAAATGGCCTCTTAATAGACCTACACAGCACTCCTTTTGTTGTTTTGAGAATATCTAGCCGAAAATCGATTTCTCCCCAACATTGTAAACATATCTACTGATACTATGTTTATTACGCTGATTTTTCTTGTGGGGCTTTATAAAGAACCAAGTGTATGCAAGAAATGTAACATCTGCCAGGAATTACGGGACAAGATCACCCAGGCGATAAAAACTATATCAGTAGACATGCTTTAATACATTTGGGGAGAAATCGATTGTCGAATAGGTATTCATCGGGCAACGAAAGGGGCGCATGCGGAGGTTTACTATTAGACTATCTTCACAAAAACGTTGTAAAAAAAAAAACTTTTGGACTTAATAAACATTGGCAATTTACAGTTTTTCAATATCTGCTGTCGTTTTTTTTAAATTTAATTTCTTTATGGGGTGAATAATTTGTGGACACCCTGTAAGCTTGTTTCAACCTATTTATTTCATTCTGACACTTTTCCTTGTGCGTGCTGTGGAACATAGAACAGATTCTCTAGTTTGCTAATTTTTCCACTTCGTCATACTTCATCACTGATAGTAGAAAAACACTATAAACACTAGAAAAACACCTAAACTTGATTCCTTGAAATGTGCCAGTTAAAAGTGATTTAGTCTAGACTATAAAATTCTACATAACATGCTTCCACTCGACATCTCATATTTTGAGTTAATACTACAAAAATAAATTCGTACTGAATGCATACTAAATTCATATTGAAATTATTAAATTCAAAATTTTAACTAAATTGCAGAAAACTTTTTCTTTGTCAGGTAATTTCACCTTGGCATTCATTGAATGAGGATGATCTTTCAGCTTCTCGTTGCGTGTACCTTCAGAAAGTTACTGGGTAAACACTGTCTGAAGTCTGAACACTATTGCAGCCGGAATTGTATGCTTAACTTCATCCCACACATGAAATATTGGCAATCTGTCTGCGGTCAATTAAACCCTTCCCTTCCTTGCCATTCCCTTCCGTGGCCATTTCGCTGCTAGTGGCTAATAACCAAATTATTATTATTATGTTAAATTATAAAGCAATTTCAATGCAAAAACGACGACAAGAACCCCAACAATGGAAACGGGCGAGTGTGTTAATTATGTAGCCAGCGAAAAGCTGAAACAATTAAACAATGAACAAAGGAAACGGGAGAGCGTTGCCCTAAAAGTTGAAAAAGGCGCATTGTAGATTATTAAATGGTTGAGACACCAATCACGGTGGCAGAATAACCCTGATTTAGAAGAAGAATTAAACGACACTGTTGAAAACACCTTCTTCAAGGTTGAGACACAAATCACGGTGATAAAATAACTGATTTATAAGAACTTGACGTCTTGGAGGAAAGCAGCATTTAGGGGCAAAACAAAACCACGAATCGAAAAGAAGAGAAATTATCCGTCAAACGAAGCACTGGACGAAAACCGGAAAACTAAACCACGAGTGAGAAAAATCCCGGGCAAAGCAAGGGACTAATGCTAGTTAATTTATAAAAACTAAGGCTGTACAGAATCCGAGCTGCCGAGCCGATTCTCGCCGAGCAGAGCATGATCGGCAATAGTCATATACTGAGCCATTACGTCCATTTAACCGAGCCGAGCGGCACGGGTCACGTCTAGTCATGGTACGCGATTCTGGGGCCAATGGACCTTGAGCGCGAGTTTCATCAGTTTAGCGGTTACTCAATATATGTCAATGATTACGATTTAAGCATGGTTCCTGCTCCAAGAAGGTTGAACGGCTACCACAGAACTCATCACAGGAACTAAACTTGCAGGTAATTCTTGCAGATTAACTGAGTTTTTTATTTTTTTTTTGGACATTCGCTTTCACATTGCACTTGGTAACTACAGCATTGTTTTGGTAACACCAGGCTGTTTTAGTGAAAAGATTTGTTGTTTCGCGAAGCCTGCTTGGTATTTAGCTTGGTTTTTAATACTAGTGCTCGATTCTGCTTGGCAGTACTGACTGGCTCGGTTCTGCTCGGTGTACCAGGCATTTTTTGAGCGCTCAGCTTGGGATTGGCTCGGCAGGAAAAAAATGTGCTTGGTGTACAGCCTTAATGAAAACTGATACGAAACCACATAGGGGTTAACATTAATTTTTACTGATTTCATCTTTAGCCCAAATAATTTCAGTGGAGATTGCCCTGTCTCAGAGACGCATTCATCCACGTAAAAGAATTATTTGGAACAGACCTTTACCCACAATGCAACTGTTTCATGTTCGCCCAAACTTCTCCTAATAAAATCAAGTTACATTCAGTGCTAGTATACACATTTAAAAATACCCTGACCCAGGGATACATAAATTAGGAAGAATGCCCAGTGGTACAAGACATGCTGCCTCTGCTGGTATGCTCAGATGACAATGCCTCAGCACAAACGTTTGTCTGTTGAATAACACATGACGTCCGTTAATGGTTTCCCTACGAAACCACCTAGTGACAGTTCTTACGGAATGAAAGTTTGTTTTGGGAGGCAGGAATGGAGAAGACAACTTCTGTTCTCCCCTTGTTTGTTTTTCCACGATCAATCTTTGAGTGAGAGTCACTTTCTTTGTTTCACCTTCTGCGAATGTGTCATTTTCGATTTCTTTTCCCACGTACCAACGTGAGTTGTTCTAGTGCTCGCTTTCTTTGGAAACGTCTTTTCTTCTTTGTACCGAAATGATTTAACAACAGACTCGTTTTATTTTTATTTTTTTGAGTTTTCTTCTCCCTACTTGTTTTCTCTGTTCCTCGTCTTTTGATTTTTTTCTCTTCCCTTTTGCTTAGGTTTTGTATTATTTGGAAGAAAAATTGCACTGTGACTTCCAAAGACCATCTCTCCTTCTACTGCCTCTACCTATCATCACCACCTCGCAAGCCAGAGTCAGCCAATGAATCAGACACCCATCGCGAAAACCAAATGTCATGCGGGCGAGGCACGTTCTAGCACGACTGTTGCCGCCAAAATTAATTTTGCATACATACAGCTACAATAGAACGCCTCTGCTTCTCAAGTTGCTGCATTGCATGCCAATGTTGGCCTGGGGTCGTATTTCACAGCGGCTTAATGTATGCAGATGTATGCATCTTGGTGGCGTGCCTGCTGGCCTCAAGGTGTGTTCAGCCAGCACCGTACAGCGTTAATTGCAATGGCCGTAGCCACCACATGCATGGCAGGTATTTGCATTTTGATGGGTACTTAGTTGAAAGCCAGGCAGCCAGTGAATGATTTCATAACTGCCCCCCAAATTGCCTTTGCAATTTGCACGCCTATTGAACAAACACAAGGGGTACTCTGCGGTGCGAAGCTCAAGTCATTGTGAAACGTGACTTGTTAGCATCTTCAAGCGTGGAAAAGACGTTAAAAGGTGTCCTAACTGCTACCACATTTAACACAAATGGGCTTGACATTATGTAGTGTAAATAATGCAATGCAATGATTTTTGAGAATCTTGTAATATAAACTAAGATTGATTGCACTCCTTCAAGTTAGCCGGATGAAAGGGGAATTGAGGCTTAATGGTGTGTCGACAGCTAGGTCGTTAGTGCCAACCTCAGTGGCAGTGCAGTGGCCCGAGACGCCAGTTTACCACATATTACAGAGATGTTAAGCAAACCGCAAATCTAGACATGTAGAATGAGCAGAAACGATATCAAAAATAAAATTATTACAAAATTTGCTTAATCAGCAATCTTATCTTTCCACTGTGTTTTTTGTTCTTTTTACATTTAATTACGTGTTGCTCTAATGTGTGATGTGTACACTTCATCCAATTTTTAGAAAAAAGAGGTGAATTCATCACCCTACACAAATAAATCTGTCTTTTACTAGACACTGCAGGAACCAACTCATCTGCAAAAATGAGCCGTTACATTATTAGATATTTCTCATATGTGAGGATTATTTTAAACTTTAAAACTGTTTGTTTTGTACTGAGAGTTGATTAAGTGATGTAGAAATCATAGTAGGGTTCAGTAAGAAAAGATTAGGTGACACGCTAATCTGAGATTTGACATTACAGGTTTAAAAAAAAAAGGTTTTAAACACCCGGGAATGGAGTGTTTTCCTAAATTTACCCCTCATCATTTTCAATTTCACAATATTATTGAATATTAAGAACCCTAAATGTCGGGAGGAGATGATTGTGGCACATCTGCGGATAGGCCACACGTCCTTGATGCTTGCCCCTTGATTCATAGTGGGGAATGGGGATGTACCCCAGTGTGACTCTCTTGTTCTATAAATATTATGCGTGTATTGGTGGAGTGTCAGACAATCACAGGCATCCCGTGTTTATTGTGGGATACGTGGAATGCTTTCAGAAATCGTTGGTGGTAAGCAAGAAAATCTATTGAAGATCATCGGTTTTTTTAAACATATAAAGGTTTACAGCCTATTTTAACTTGCTTTTTTCGGTATTCTTTGCTTTAGTTAAAGAAACATCAGCCAGAAACTCATCATTCTTCTCTTTAAACCGTGTCGTCAACTCCCAGATGAGCCTTTCATCTGGTATAGTGGTACAAATATACAATAAAATCTTGACTTGAGGTTCATTTAACATCTCTATAATGTGTGGCACAGTGGCAACCTGGACCACTGAACTGTGAATGAGGTTGGCGCTGCCGACCTGGCTGTTGATGCGCCGCAGCGCCTCTATCCTCCTTTTCCTGGGTGCATGGGAAGACACGAGTACTGGGGCATCAGTTCGATAGGAGTATTGGTCCCGGCTGTACAGCTCTGGCTTCTTACAGACCCGGGTTCGATCCTGGTGAAGGGAAGTTTATATATACGGGGTTTTCCTCCGGTTATTTTCCCGCCAGTTGCACGAGGGTTTTTCTCGGTTTCCTCACTCGTGCGGCAAAAAACAACTGAAATGATGGTGGTAACTTCCACCTAACATCTGCCGCTTGGGCCTTAAAAACCCTCTAAGCTTACTGGCCGAAACCCTCTATTCAATTTTATTCCTGCAATAGCTGGAGGTGATTGGAAGTGATACACTGAGGCACTCTCCACAATTAACTTAGAGCAGAGCCTGAAGTATTATTACGGTTTTTTTTCTTTTTCCTGATTCAGTTTCACCACCTATATGTACTACTCTGCCCGTCGATGAAAACAATGTGTTGCGTATGCCACGCCATAGCAGTACACCATGGCTAACATAGTTGAAAACGAGTGTCTGGAGTGGTATAGGAACAAGAAATACCAAACTCTGATTCAGTACACCCTAGCGTTTACTACTCGCGCGATTGCCTAGATTTGAGTCGTCTGTTCCTAGATATGCCCTATGTCGGCCCGCAAACAATTCAGCCATGAAGCCATCGCTGATTCTGGGTTGTAGCGAAAGACCCTCAAACTTTCTGAATTGCAACAAGAGATTAACAGTGCCCAAGCTTGCAGCAAAATCCGGGAAGACTATTGTAACGACTTTATCCATGTCGCCTTTTTCGGCTCTAGAACGGTACCAGATAGAGACCAACGGGTTTCACCATTACATTCAGTCCGAAAATTAGTTAAAATTGATTTTAAAAAAAACCGGAAGTATGAAGCGGAAGTGGCCCACAAGTGACCGGAAGTGGCCGACAAGCGAAACCATCATCTATGGAACGGCCCCAGATGGAGACAAACGGTTTTATCCGACTTATCTTTCCATCACCATGGTAATCAAAGATTAATCGTGCATTGCTGGGAAGCCGAATCATGTATTAAGTACGTCGTACATTTGTTTAGAGATTGGTTTAGGCCTAATCAATGTAGTTCTGTTATGTGACGGAAACCAGAAAACCAGACGATCGTAAAAACAACATGGAGTGACAAAGCTGACAGTTTTATCTGATATAATATCGTGTGGTCGTTTTATGTATGGAGGCCTGATTGGCTGGTAGTGGCCATTTACGATTCCCATTGTGTCAGAAAATTGTGAAGGCATATTCTCGTATTAAAATCCCTTTTCCACATCACTACTCAATAAACTAAGTCGATCTGCGCAGTTTAGCAAGCTTCTGTTGTATTAGTATTTAGGCACACATACACTGGTTTCACAAAATAAAATAAGAAGTCGTTACATTTTGCCTATGCAACCAATAGGACACCTTGAAGAAGGCATGGTGCCAGAAGGCTGATGGAACAATTTTACTAGTCTCTTCCCACCGGAAATTCCTTGGATCTTTTACACGCCAAATCGACATGAGCATGAAACAGCATAAGGCCGAAAATGCCAAGGGTAGCTAAGATCACATTTGAAACAGTAAGACACTGTCAAAAGCCTTAATAAGACATCGGCGATATAATATTAGTGCAGTAACTGATGGTGTAGGGCAAAATAAAAAATTAGTATTGAACCGTACCATATGGACCCACACCATTATCCGGGTTCCAGAGTAGAAAAGGTGGTGATGTATACAAATGGATAATAAACGCACTATAATAGCAAAGTACCTAATGACGATGGAATATTTAGTTGTTTTCCTGGTCTTTTGGTCAATAATAGCATGTTACCTTTATGTTAGTGTGATGTAGTTTCACGGTTAGTTTGAAACATACAAAATTTAAGTCACAACTGCTTTCACCTCCGACATTTATTAGTAGAGGCTTTATTAATACAATGTCCCTAATGTAAAGAAGGTATAATAACAAAAAATAAACTTAAATAATGAAACATCTCACTAAAAGCGTTCTTTCATAAGACCAAGCCACGGTTTTATGTCTTTCTTGTGTTACTCACTATGCTGTATTTGCACATTGCGGCTTGTTGTCTTTTCGACGGAGGAACTTCCAATCTCAAAAATACTCCTTCCAATAAATCAATAAAATTTCCGTTAATTAATTAATGAGAAAACTAAAGGAAGAAAACCTCACATTAATTTTGTAGAAAATAACGTTTCAGTTTTTTTCCTTTAATATTCAAGCTGAAACATGTAAGAGATGTTATTAACACTGTGACAATTACAAGGACGAAAAGAAAGAAGCAAGTGGGTGGAAGGAAACGGCAACACTTTGCTTATTTGCACCCACACGAAAACGAATCTAGCCTTAAATTAGGTCAACATTACAACATAGCTTTAAGAGCTACGATCAAACGACTAACCGAAAAAAAAAGTTGGGGGATGCGGCGAAATTGACGAAAACACACATCGTAAAAGCAGGGAGCTAAAGAGCTGCAGAGCAAAACTTAGCCGCTGTTTCAGCTACTGAGAATTGGTGGATACGATTGAGTTTTGGAGCTCCATAGAATACTGCAGAAGGCACGACTGAAAAGCTCCAGAGAATAATGCAG
>JAHWFP010069918.1:23998-34778 GCA_023313725.1 Lithobius niger | reverse complement strand
TTCTTGGATAAGACCTCTACATGGGCAATGTTTGGAATTTTTGGGCGAAAAATGTGGAAAGCAAATTCTTTATTTTGCCCGTTGATTTTGCCCAAGCTGTCGACGCGCCATTAAGCCTCACCCCCCCCCCCCCGTTGATTTTAGCCTTCTGATAAATACCGTGGGCTAAGCGCTGGTTTATGGCGAAATTGTTTAATTAATGGAGTTGTGGGTGTTAGTATTCCAGGTTTTTATTGTTATAGAAGCTGGCGCACTGTTGTAAGCAGGGTGGTGATCGGAGAAGAAAATAATCTGATCAGTGGACGGGTTCATTCGTATGGTAACAGAAAAATTAGATTGTGAGTATTGCTGTTAATAATGTTCTTAAGACATTGATTTCACGTATCTTCCTATACCCAGCATTATATATACGATTTAGTACTTGTCTCGTGTGTCCAATAAATCAAATATGAATTTCTTGTCAACATTTGTAGACGTTTTTTTTCTTAATCCAACATCTTGAGACCTTCTGTCTCTGATATTGATGCGTCATCCATCGTTATCGGACAACACCCTAGTACGACATCTAGAAAATCACGTAGGCGTATTTAAATTTTTACCTATACGTGTCCCGCACTGTTCTGGTGTAAGATCGTTAGTCACTCTCAGAAATATAACGTTTTGTAGGAGGTTTATTGTTTTACTCCTTTGAAAACATTCACCACTCTCTTTTTTTTACGGAAACAACAAGTACTGAACTTCAATAAATGACACAAGTGAGCAACAATGCTACAATTTCCGTGTTTAATCCTTTACAAGTGCTGAGTTCTGACAACCCACAACTCAATATAATGGCACAGTGCCAAACGTATGACAACCGCAAAGAAACGTAGGTACTACATGTTTTGCAGTGTTAGTTTTGTCTATTTTGCCAAGCAACCTTTTGGGAACTTACCTGCTTTCGTTTAATGTTCCACTGAGGAAATCCTCTTTTATATTCTACTTAAGTGCTGCTAACAGTGACATTTTAGCATCACAATTCAATCTTGCTAAGTACTGAAAGTCTTCTACATCCCTAGGTTATGTTCCCTTTTTCTCATTTCTAGCCTAGAAATTTGAAGTATTTGGCAGGATGGTCGGGTTGAAGTTAGCCTTATATATTTTCAAAAATCTTGATGGATTCTTTAAAAAAATTGTGTAGCAAAATAAAAGATTTTTTTTCTGTCTTCTACTTTTTTCTAAATCTCCCCTCATATTCTTAACTGTTACTAAACAATTAGGCTCCGACTGGTTCCTCACAACATAGGGAAGGGCCGTAGGAACGGTAAGGTGAACAAGGCGTTCTTCACCTAGGGCGCAGATTTCCTCGGGGCGACACACCGAATTGCTACCAACCACATAATCATATAAGTAGGCAGTACATAAAAAAAGTACGTATTTTTTTAAAGCTCAACTCTGTAAGAAGAGATGTACTTTGACTTGGTTTAATCCTCACTTCACAACTTCCGGATGTGTTGTTGACCGATTATACGTTTTTTTTAATGATCAGATAACCGAAAATCGAAATTAAAGAAAAAAAGTACCTGTCTATAATTTTTTACAATGTAACACTAGAGTGCGTAGGTGAATAAGGTGATGTTAATTTCTTTGCATGGTGCCGTGGAAGTGGGTGATGGGTGGTGGTGGAGCACAATTATATTTTTCAACCGATGGCATGGCACACAAGTTTATATAACTGTATATTACATAATAGTTAGCATTCAGTTATGTAAGCCTCAAACAATCCTTAATCTTTTTTAGTTCTCTTGAAATAGCTAGTCCGGGAGGGGGGGGGGGGAAGGGGAAAGCGCCGCTCAGTTGGTTCGCCGTTGGCACCAAGGGGGATAGCTATGCCCTCTGGCTGTATCCCTTCTCCTAAACCTACATTACGTCACTTTCCACTAATTTCTGGGCATTAAGGCATAACTTGATGCTCTGCAGCAATTCTTTCCCTTATTTCACATTTTCACCTTTAAGGAACCGTACCTGTCTCGCATCCATGGAGGCCTTGTTCTCTCCCACTTTAATAAAATGCTTTTAACAGGGGCATTTGAGCGTCACAATTGCCTCTCGCTGGCTGCTTTAAAGTCTTCCACATCCGCCGATCTCCATTGCAGCCCCCAGGCCATGTTGCCTTCTTCTCCTGTCGAGTTACTGTTCTCCTGGAAAAAGAAGAGCATTTTTTCTCTCCCCTCGCTTCTTTCTTTCTTTTATACACAAGGCCCAGACTTGGTGTTGCGCACGCTGTTGGGTTTCGTTTGCAGCCCCTTGAGTGCAGCTTTCCTGCCGTGTTTGTCGTTGGCCGCAGGCGCCTGGATGGCGGACTCTGCGGCGAACGCATAATGCAACGTTAGCGCTCCAGTCATTCATCAAGATGTCAGAGGTCGTGCAGGCCCGTCCTCGATATTGGAGTCTGTCATGGCGGGTGGCGAGTTAAAAATAGCCACACTCCCTTCACCTTGGAAAGGTGAGAAGCGTGCTGCACCTCGACAGGAATGCAAGGTGCTTACACTGAAAGGATCGGGATGTGATGGTCTGCATTAGTTACATCAAGAACATTATTTTTTTCCAGGCTTTGATGATGGGGCAGGCAGCGTTCGTTACCTTTATGTTTCGGGTTTTGAACTGGACAGTGCGACCTCGCGGATGTTAAACAACAAATGGCGCTCTTGTTGGAATTGCGATGTTTGGCCTGAGCAACCGAGGTCAGCCCAAACCCTTGTGATGCAAATACTATTAGAGACTACAAAAATGTAAAAAAAAATGATCTATAGGCGAATTTAAATACAATTTAAATTTGTAGCGAACTAAGAATGATAAAACAAACAATGCATTGATTTAAAGTTATGTAATAAGAGCACGTATTTTAAACCTTATCCTATTTTAAACTTTAGCCATCATGAAATGTCAATATTGTGAAAACGAAGCAAGCAGTCTGCATTAAAGACTGGCCTTGTGAGGATACACAATAAAACAGCTACTTAGCTCGGCTGGAGCGCCCCGGCTAGAGAGGTTAGAGCACCCCGGCTAGTAAACGGGAAGTCCTGGGTCCGAGTCCCAGTCGGGGCAGTTGTCTTTTCTTTCTTTCACAGACTTGTGTATCGTGTATCGTCTCAAGGCCAGTCTTTAATGCAGGCTGCTTGCTTCGTTTCCCCTTTACCTATTGATTTCTTACTTTATTCAATATTATGTTAATAATGGTTCCGTTATGTAGTTACAACACTGTCAGTAGTGAGACTTCAAGACCGGCTAAAAATTTACTCCTATGTAGCAGTTTTTATATCTCGTTGTCATGCATTAAATTGTTCAAACATATTTACCTACTAAATAAATTCATTATTTGTAAATTCGTTCATAGGGTTTTAAGCAAAAAGCCAACTGCGCAACAAAGCTAAATTCAAATCTGTCATTGCCATGGTAACATTTATCAATCAAACAAATACGGATGCGAACCTATTAACGTTGCTTTTGGACTTAATGTCAGACTGCCTGAGTGGGGAATTGAACCCATGACCTTTGAAACCAAAGGCCAAAGTCTAATTGCTGAGCCATACTGACACGTCTAAAGGCAAGCATTTAACACTCACACGTTTAACATGCATACCTCCAATAGGATTGGTACTGTGAACTACATGTAAACTGGAAAATAGGACAGGTACAATAGACTGCTATCGGTAAATAAAAATATACTGCCACATTTCTGTTTTTTTTTTTGTAAAGAATGCGATTTTTATCCTTAATTAGGTTACTTGTTATACAACTTACAACACGTAACTTTTAATACAGTTTGAGGTAATTGTACGGAATACCTCTGGCGGGTATGAACAACACCATTTTTGCCGAATAGACACCGAATAGAATTAATTATAATTCTGTTAACCTACAATATTTTTTCATGTTTACGGTAAATGCGTCTAATAATTTGATGTTGTTTTAACCAAAGTTGAACTTGTCATGGCTGACAACGTGTCTTAAAGAAGGTGTAAGAAATGGAAGCAAGATTCCCTCGAATTTTGGTGCACAGATACGGTATACTCTTGGCATCGTTGTTTTTGAAGGATGTTTGTTTGAAAATCTGTTGGTTTCGGACGTGAGAAAAATCACGGGGGAAAATGGAATTTGTTAGTTTCTTTCATTATTTTTGTCAGCCCTGGCCTTCAACTAAATGGAAGCATACGAACAGTCGAAATCCTGCATTGTGCTGCTCATCTCTGAAATTCCTGTCATTTCAACGTAAGTAGAGATTCGCTCGAATAACTCTGAGATTAGTTTTACCTTTCTTAATTGCATACAGCTTCCTGTGAAATGATAAATAAGATTTGTCTCGAATTCTCGTTCAAGGCTACAAAGCAGTTTAAGGTGATTTTCATTACATGCGTTTTTATTATGGGATATAATCACGTATGCACTGTGTTTAAAGGATTCTAGCAAAAAACGGTGTTTGAACTCTTAACCACAAGAGCAAGAATCAAGCGTTTTCAATTTTAGGTGTATATAATTTTAAAGAAAGTTTGTCGTGTTTAAGTTGCATGCGTGACCATCATTTAAATGTTAAATTCGAATTCCGTCACTTATGAATTTTCATAAATTTTCGATTGTGTACTTTTTTCAAATATATAGCCTATAACATCATCTTGATGCTTGATTACTTGCAAGGGCAGATTAATTTATTGCACCAACATAACCCTTAGCAAAAGTCTTAGTTTTCCCTTATTAATTAATGGGTTTGGCTTAGCCAGAAAATAATTCAGTGTAGCGTTCTAAACAGGATGATTTACTCGGTAACTAAAAAAGGGACCACAACAAAGTCCCAACCCGGTCTTAGGTCTGCACAGTAGTGTGAACGACTACCATTCTCCATCTCCTTCATCAACCATGAGACCAGTTCATGCCCATTTTGGCCCAAACCCCCCTCCCATTCTTAACATTCTGATTTGCCCTTGGCTTGCCCCTCCTTTTTTATACCCATTATAATTTGCCCCTCCATTCACTTTAAAAGCATGACCCATGGACACATTTTGGGAACTGATTTCCGGGTTAGTGCAGCCCAAAAAAAAATTAAATCAGAATTACTCCGAATTGAGTAGACGGTTTACCACGGTATTTTATTTATCAGTCCCACTTTCAGCAGATTTTAAACACACTGGGAAATGCTAATTTTCCTAGTAAATTGTTTTGGTTTCAAATATAATTACTAACAACTGCTACTACAAAGCATGTACAGTTTTACAAACCAAACTTTCTAAAAGAGCATGTAATAAAAAATAACAATAAAACATTTCCCCCACTTATCTGGTGTTTATCGTCTCATCTAAAACCAGTGCCTTCTCCAACACTGTTTATTTTCCACGAGTTTGCTAGTGCTGGCAAAAAAGCTTGCTTTGTACTTTAATTTTTTAGTAGCAAAAGCACCTGGTTCCCCGTTTTATAAAACGGTCTAGCAAGTTTCAAAATTGAGCCAGTTAATTTACTGTAGTATTTACGTCAGACTATAATGCAGTTAGAAGTACGTGTAGTAATAGCATTTTGGAATATCAATGTTTGCAGCAAGACATCAGATGCTACATCGGCAGAAGTCCAGCCACCGCAACAACATCCCCTTCAAGATTGAGACACAGTAAAAGGGCCGATATTGGAAAGTGCCCTAATTACTAAGTTGCTTCCTATAAAATTCGGTGTATTATGTGCAGGGATGCCTTACATTAATTGTTGGACATGCTCTATATTGACATGCTCTATAGTAATGAATTCATATACGCCTGTCATTCCCTTTAGCTTAACCAAAACTTCTTGGTTTGGAAAAAAATTAACTTTTTTTATCCATCCATGCTGAAATATGTGGACATAATATGATATAACAATAATAATAAGCTTAACCACGCAATGCGCAGAAGGAAGACAGAAGGGGTAAGCCACTAACACCGTTCGTAAGAATTTTTGAAGGATATTCAGACAGGGACGTTTAAGAAAACCGTTGAGGGGTTCGCAACCCAACTGTAGGGCAGTGACACGAGTAGTATTATTGTATATAACTCGATGGTGGAGCCAGTTACTGGGCTAGCTGCAAGGTGCACTGGTGGGGGAAAAGAAGAGCGTCTTACTGAAGCCAATGCTATTAGACTGGATTTCTTAGGCCTAAACGCGCTATTTTTGTCGATTTGTTGGCAGTTGCTGACATTTTTAAGCAAGTGGAATCTTTATTTTCCAATTACAACCTAAGCAGCATAAGGGGTTGGAGAAAACAACGGTTTTTTAAGCCTACGAAATCCACTCTCAAAGCACTGGCTTGACTAGAGTGCCATTGTTTAACCCACCATTTCAATCTAGTGCCCCTTGCAAGTATCTCTCTTGTAGCAATATGACATCGCTTGATGCTGCTCTGTTGACGGAAAGAAGCAACCGTATTTGCGTTAACAGTATCATTACTAAGGGCATTCCATAATTTAATAACCACATGCACCGAGAAAAAGTTCTTTCGACAGTCACAATCCGCGCTGAGAACTGTGAATTTCCATTGATGACAACGTGTTCGATCAATACTCAGTGCAAGATCAAAAAATGACAAATGGACGGGAGTATGCTGGCGTTGTATGCTGGCAGTACGCTGGCACCCTTACATAGGCCAATAAGAGCGTAAAAGATTAGGACAGCATTTAACTGAACCAACAAGACAACTGCAAGGCCTCAGCTTTCGGCATTCTTCAATCATCACCCCCTGACATTTCATCAGGTAATTCGCCTCTATCCATTGATGTTGCAACGAAACAACATGTTTACGCACCATTTAGGAAACACAAATTTAACTAAATTTACCACCTCACTCTAGGCATCACAACCTAACCTTGTGGAGTCGTCAATATCTTAATTTCTTTGGCTCTCTCTCAAGGTATACAGTAATTTATCTTTCCATAATAACGTATCTTAGGATTAAAGGTCGACCGAATTTCATTTTCGGTTTCGGTTTCGGCACCGAAACTGTCAAATTTTTGGTTTCGGTTTCGGTTCTGGTTTCGGCCAAAAAATTATAGGTCAGTTTCGGTTTCGGCCGAAACCGAATAACTAGTTTCGGTTATGGTTTCGGTTTCGGTTGAATCTTATGCTGCAGTTTCGGTAAAACCGAAATCAATACCCTCCTGGCAGTAGCAAATTTCCGCGTAGTCTAACTAGGCCCAGGGGCACCGATATCCAGATTCTGCTTTATTCTGCCATCCCATCAATAATAAATACATTTTTTTGCAATCCATATTTAATCATATTTATAATGGCATCGTTGCACTGCAGGGAATTTACGCTTTAATTGCCGTTATTTAAGTTTTCAATCCAGGCTTATAGGCTACTCATTGAATGAAACTCTTCTCTGATGCTCTGGATCTCCCTTACTGACACGAGTTAATCGTTTTAAAATTAAAAAAAAAAAGCTAGCAAGCAGTAATAAAATGCAAACGAAAGTCATGAATTATTTACGTACGATTGACATTTTTTTAGGTGTGGGGGTGAAGGGCACGCGTGGATTTACTCAGCCTAGCGGCAGAAAAGAGGAATACTGGTCTCTGCCTCCCAGTCTATCTACATCTGTGAAAAACCATACACTCATGATTTAATGATTTTATCCTTACTTTTTGTCTAATTATTAAAAGTGATAATATTAATGTTAGGTTTTGGTTCTGGTTTCGGTAGTGGTTTCGGTTTCGGCCGAAAATGAAAAACTTGGTTTCGGTCGACCACTACTTAGGATAAACCTCGTGTTTGAAACGGTACTGTGTCTGCACGCCAAATACCTTTTAACATTGTCCAAAAGCCCCTTCCAAATCAGTGTTCGTCATCGGATTCCGTTTATGTGGAAAAGTTCCTTTATCTCTTTCCTGAAGGTTTTTCTTTCACTCAGGTGACCTTTCTTTTGCTACATTTTTGGTTCGTTTTACGACCTTGCACGTTCAACCATGTAGTTACTTCTCAGTGGAACGACTGCTTCTGTCTGAAACAACGGCCGCCATACGTGTTGGGGGATCACGTGACGTTAAGCTCATAAATCATGTGCCAAAGTCAATAAAACCACATGTAGGAAAAGGTTCTGTTACATCTAGTTATCGGGTTCACCTTCCTAACTTTACTCTCATGTTGGACAACAGATCCCGTGTTTAACTTTTGGCTTTTGTCAAGAAAAGGTTTTTGCTGAAGCGGGCGAAAAGCTCAAGCCTGGCTGGGTACACCGGAAATGAGCTAGTCAAGAGCGCCGGCGCACTTCTCCACCATAAAAGAAGACCGTAATTGCGTGGCGGAAGGTTTGGACCACGGTATCTGCAGGATGTTGCAGTAAAACGTCAGAACATTAACGGTCCCGCCGAGCCCCCTTACCTTATTTCTCATACAAGACACTAGCAGGTTATCACAAACACGCACCGCTAAACAAAAGCAGCCAATTAGAGTTTCTAAATCCTAAGAAATTCCGGGGCTTAATTTGTTACTGACGTTTGTAATGTCTTGCTGTTTTCGAGTGGTACCTCTTTGTGCTTGCAAACGTAGGAACTGTGTCCTAGGACTCCACAGTACCAACACGGCTTGTATTCTAATTTGTACGCTGAGCCTATCACCATTTCATTAGCATTTTACGCTGTGGATCTTTCTCTAGAGGGCTATAAAGATGATGGTTGAACACGTAATTTTTTTATGGTTATATTTTGTGAGAAAAATCGTTATTCCTGGTTGTAACTTGGGGTTTTTAGATGAAAAATAGCGTAAATTAGAAAAGGTATCTTAAGCCGCTGCATAACGTGTTTTTCTTAAATGTTCAGCCGTAAATGCAAAACAATAAGCAGATGTAGTGAAGGGTGCTGGTCTTGTTGTTTCCAGCATTTTTTAAAAGAACTTGGAGATGTTGAAAATGGTTAATTTCTGATTGATGCTTCAATTTATCAAGAGTCAAGATTGGAAGAGCAAACGTGCAAAATGGGTTAAGTCCAAAATTTACTTTTTTCAAAAAAGCCAAATTTCTATCAAGCCAACAGGGATTTGGCCTACTATAGCCTGAGATTTGGTTGTTCAGAAATGTACCTCTATGGCAAGTGATTACAGAAAAAATAAAATGCTTACTTTTGTGAAATGGAGGCTCTGAATCAGTGTGATTTTAACTTATTTTGAAAAAAAAAAGGTTTAACCACACATAGGTGTAGGGTACAAGAAGGGTGAAGCTGCTGAAACTATTCCCGCCATATTAAAAAAAAAGATATGAATGAGCAAGTGTTATTCGCAATACAAATTCCTGTCTCTTCAAGAAAATTCGGATATAGCTTTTCCCCACCTGAAACTTAAAACGGTCGGCTGAAGACGACTGTATTGCTTGCCTCGTCAGAGAGATCCATGGAAGGACCACCCTGTCCGAGAACAAGTCCATTCTGCTGTCCAACATCCCAGAAGCCACAGCCAGTTTTTGGGAGTGTCCCCTATTAACCCTACAAGAGCCATGGGTCAAAAAGCGGCAAATCAACTGGTAAAAGGCCGTTAATAATTTTGTAAGTTAACAAAAGATCAAAAATTACTGCTTCTCTCTTTTTAAACTGTTTGCTTTCTCTTTCTGCTGCTACGATTAGTATCAGCCACGGAAACAGTCTAAGTTTCTGCATATTGTCCCAAAAGGACATGAGTCGGCATCGGCGATGCGTTTACGTCGGCCGTCTTTGCTAGAACAATAACAGTTGTGAAAAATTTTCCTCTCTTCTGATTTGTTCTTGGATATAACTTATTGTGCATAACCAACTCGTTGGCTTTAACTGGGTCTGCATCAGAAATTGTAAAAGCAGTGGATTTCAATCGTTATGTTCAAGACAATGTCTCAGATCATAAAGTCTTATATTTTCTAGTGGATAACACTAAACCCCGCAAAATAAAAATAAATATTGGATCTATCTTGTTTTACATATTTGCTCTTCATTTATTAAAAAGTAAACGTGCTCCCGTCATGTCTACTTAGGTATAGCTTCCTTTCTTTTTAGATACATACATATTGTACGTAATAGCGAACTGTATTGGATTTATCACCTGATGGGCGATATCCCGCACATGTCCAATCCGCGAGAACTACCTTAAGATGACGTCCAAGACGAAGGCCGAGACACCATCGCGACGTAGTTCGAGTGGATTGGCCATGTAAGGAAAATCGCCCATCGGCTAATAAATCCGATACAGTTCGCCCCGGGTGGTATTACTAATACATCGCACGATCCCTAACTTTCGAAATGAAAAACAAAATTGTTGGGGTCAATGGAAAGTTTTCTTTCATAGCTGTGTTGTTTATGCAAACATTATGTCGTGACATTTGCATAAGTTGCCATTGATACATCATGGTTTGCGGCTGACACCATTTGAGCGGGAGGGTGTTTTGTGTCCTGAGCGTGGGATTTTCTTTAAAAAATAAAGGTGTAGGAGAAACGCTTTTTTTTAATTCAGTGGACTGACATCTATTTTCGTGTTGCACATCACGGAAACTTCATCATGTAAAGATTTCGTCGTCCAGCTCACAGTAACGTTATGTGACGACACCCCACTTTACTACACGTGGTATCGTTCCATATCACCACACTTCAGTGTAGCAATATGAATATCACGCACTGTAACGTGTGGTGATACGGGTTATATCATTGATCGTTTTTAGCATTGTGAAAGTTAGGGACCGTACGAAAAATCAAGTTAACCCATTGGGGCCCTAAAGCTAGGGACGAAAATAATAGGCCCGAAAGCTAGGGACGAACTGTCGGGAGGGGGGGGG
>JAHWFP010069918.1:8975-23898 GCA_023313725.1 Lithobius niger | reverse complement strand
GGGCAGGACCTCGACCTTAACCCCGCTTAACGTAAAAAATAGCATTATCGTTCTAACAATACTGCATGATTCATTACTGCAGCATGGACTTGAAATCGTTACCATTTTAAGAAAAATTATGAAAAGCTAGCTCCTTGTATAAAGGTAGAAAGGAAGCTTAAGTCTAAGAGTTACATGTTTCAAAATCGATCTAAAACAATCATAAAGGTATTAAATCCCAAATATTTCGTTTTCAGAAAAATGGGGAAAAAGTCTCAAATTGGCATACATGATTAGGGAGTTTGTTGAAAGTGTAAGGCTGACAATTAGTAGTAGTTACCGAGCCGTGGTTATCAGGGGGGGGGGGAGTACCCTTATCGACAAGGCTTGATGGGGATGTAGAATGTAATTAGACCCAAGGATTTTAATACACTTTTTCCGAATATTTTTTTTTTTTGGATTTTGTCCAAGTAAATAAACAAACTGCAAACATGCAACGTTTGTAAATAATCTTGACCAAGATAAGAAATTTATGCCTGTCTTAATTTGTCATCGTTTTTCTCTTCAGCAGGCGGATAGAGGGAAGCACTGTGCCTCTAATGTTTCGGTAGTTTGGACGAGGTTGGGGACGTAAAATGTCACTTAGAGATTTGAGAAAATATGCATTTTTTTTGCGGAGTGGGAAGGCATAAAAATGATGAATTTTCCCATCCAGAACCACGAGAGGTCCTGGCCCTCGTCCTAACATGGTGATTATCTTGCAAGACGAGTTCATTTTCCGACAAGTGAGGCACCCAGGAAGTGCATAAAGACCCGGCTTTATTAAAATTGTCGGCGCTTTATAGCCTTCGCGCCTTGGTCACGACAAACCATCAAAGTAACACAAATTCGCGTCCTGCAGGCAAGTCTTCGCCATCTCGGAATTCCAAATAAATATCCAAACTTGGAATTCCAGGATTGCGAAGACATGCCTGCAGTAGGTGAATTTGTGTTACTTTGATGTGATGTTTTTTTAGTGACGTTCTTTAGTATTTTTCACAACGCTGTGTTTTTATGAACTTCGAGGGTTCTTCCCTCGTCGGAAAGTGAATTCGTCCTGCAATGAAATTCCCCACGACGTGCTACAATTTCGATATTCATGTCCAGGTAAAACAAACAGTTGAGTTAGTTGCTAATAAATGTTTTTATCCCATTACTTTGAGAACTGAAAAAAAAACAAGTCGAGGAAAATCATATAAGCGGTCCCAGAAGATTTAAAATGCACCTTCAACCGTAGTTTAGAAACATTTGCTTTAGGAAAATTGCATAAATTTTCTGGAAAATGAGCCAATACGGTGGCATGTTAAAACTGTTCTTGTCAGATTGTATGTTTTTTGATATGCCTAACTTCAAATCTTAGCGAAAGTTACCAAGAAAAAAGAACATGTTTGATTTACTGCGTTAACGTACATACTTATTTTTGCTTTTAGAGGGCAACCCTTTGTTCCTCAGCCCTGTATTCCTTCCTTTGTTCCCCATAACTAAATACAGATGCAAACCTATTTACGTTGCCTTTTGGACTTATTTGTCAGACTGCCTAAGCGGGGAAGCAAAACCAGAACCTTTGAAACCAAAGGCCAAGGTCCTACCGCTGAGCCAGACTGACACGGCCAAAAGGAAATGTCCATAGGCAGCATTTAACACGTGCATACATACATATAAACAAACACTTCCCAATCGCCACTGGAGGGACGCTTATTTGCCGCGCCATCCTCCAAGTGAAACGAATGGAACACTTAAACGTGAAATAATGATAAAAGAGGCGTCCCTCCAGTGGCGATTGGAAAGTGTTTGTTTATATGTATATATATGCACGTGTTAAATGCTGCCTATGGACGTTTCCTTTTGGCCGTGTCAGTATGGCTCAGCGGTAGGACCTTGGCCTTTGGTTTCAAATGTCATCGGTTCGATTCCCCACTTAGCAGTCTGACATATAAGTCCAAAAGGCAACGTAAATAGGTTTGCATCGGTATTTAGTTATTTCTTGTGAGCCTTTGGCTTTCCCGTCTTTATTCCCCCTTTTAATCCGCATGTTTTGGGCAGAAAATGAATACCGCCCATCGTTCTTGCTCAGCTGTATTTAACTTTTATAGGGGTATCAATGACACTCCGTAAACTATTTAGCTTGACTTCATAATAATGCAGAGATTTTCGCAGTAGACCTGCAAGGGTGTTTGACGTAAAGGGGACGAAGGTTCGTGAGGAAATCTAAACATTGTGTCGGGATTTTCCCTAGGTTACTATTTCAATCATTCCAAGAGCAAATTGCTAGCCATAACTAGAGATGGTTAAGTGTTGAAGAATGACGGATTATTTGACAACAAAAAGCAGAAAGTTAAAAATCACTTTAGTAATTAAAAATGTAAACAGAATAGCCATCAAGTGCAAGTGAAAGACGAAATCACGATGTTTCGGTTCCTAGATCAGAAGCGTTTTCAAGTGAAGGGTTTAAAACAAGTCAAACAACAGTAAAATGAATAAAACAACAGCAGAGTAGATGGGTCATGGTTCAAACCTTACAGTCTTTAGGATGTAAGGTCCCATACTGAAATTAAAAATAATTAAAATATAAAATAAAATAAAAAGTTGGCACAATTCGAAAGAATGTGCCAACGGTCTGCTCCAAACCCACCCAAGTTTGCAGGTCAAATGATAAGAGACGGAGGTCGGCCAATGCTTTAAATAGTGGGTTCCCGCATTTTGATTGGTGGAAATGTGTTGACGCCAGCGTCATTGTCAGTGGCGTGTACAGACAGGGATGGGCCCCTGGCACATTACTCTAGGTGGATCGGGGGGTGGGGGGCATTAATTGTAGTGCGGCCTAGAGCAGTGATCTGGGGAAAGTCAAGTTTTTTTTTTTAATCCACATTGAAATTGGGCAAAATGCCTAATTTTGGTCCCAGTTCAGCAATGGTTAAGACTTTGCTTTTAACTTTGCTTGTATTTGATGTGTGGGCCGAGGCCCCCAAAGCAGGTGGGCCCCTGGCACCTGCCAGTCTGACTCTATGGTGTACACGCCACTGGTCATTGTATAACTTAATGTAGTCCTGTAGGTGATTGGCTGTATTGGGTTTATCTGACCTCAGCTGAATTACTAGGCTGGGTGACTAAAGCTTGCAGAAAAATAGAACGTTGGGATTAAAATTGACATTTGGACTAATAAGTAATAGAAAGAAATTGGTTAAACTCTGATTCAAGCGGTCATTACTGGCCTTCGGAAACCGTTTAATGCAAACTGCCAACAATTGGATAGAGCTAGGTTGAATTTAAGCTGGGACAGTTGGGGTTAGGGTTAAAATTAGGTTCGACGTGTTGCAAATGGTCGAAATAATCCTGTGTTGGGTGGACATCTTGATTGGAAGAAAGGAAGGGGGGGGGGGATTGAGGCTTAATGGCGCGTCGACAACTTGGTCATTAGCGCCAACCTCAGTCACAGTGCAGTGGTCCGGGTTGCCACTGCACCACACATTACAGTGATGTTATTCAAACCCCTAATCTAAATCTTGTCATACATCTGTACCTCTTGCAAAAATTGAAAAACACCGGACAGGAGGACAGACTTATCGCCCAACTGACGCGCAATGTCATGCGGAAGATGGAACCGACGACGAACACCATCAAGATGGTGACAATCAACAAGTAAGTGCCGGACCGTAAGTGGCCGTCGACACCAAGAACATTCAGGAGGGTCAACCCCCCCGCAAAAGGAAATAGTGAGTAAGTCGGGTGTGACCAATTCGCAAACGGGCCAACACAACCTCCTCACGGCGACTGCGGCGACACGCCGAGTGCCACTCCTCGACAGTGCCTTTAATGGCCCGTAACTTATTACCGTCCTATCTGTCCCACAAGGTTTGCCAAAAGCGTTTTTCTTGTTACTGCATACATGGATTTCAACCAAATGATTGCTCCTGATAACAATGGACGACCCACAAGTTCGCAAACCGACATAGAATTTAATTTATATTTAGATTATATTCCTGTCTTGTAAAAAACTAACGATACATCCCTTCTTTTTTATCACTGTAAAAACATTGCTGTTATGGAAAAGTCACAAGAAAGGAAGGATATGAATGAATATGTAATCCGGGGAGCAAGTGCGAAATCAAAGAGTCACGTGGGTTTTACAATTATTGGTTTATATATCAAATTTGATGTGAGAAATTCGGCATTGTTACCTTGTTTTAAAGGTACATTTCCACCGGTTGGCTTTACTGTATGGCTCAGTTATGCAACATTGCTTAGGACGTTTGTAAATTTTGCAAAGGCGTTCGTATTCCCTTTTTTTTCCTTCGCGAGCAACGATGTTGCTACATTGACTTGACCTTATGTAAATGTTAAATGTATTTCGTGTAGGATGTTCGAATACCGTGAGAAGTTATGTCCTTTTAAATTTTTTATAATATTGTGCAATTACTGTAAAAGAGCTAATCGTAACGTTAAGTCATTCTTGGCTTGACCGATGCTGGGGACACCGTTGGGAGATGATGCAGATGACGTCACGGCGCTTGTTGGGATCCTGATGCGTAAGTCCAAAATTATCACGGCGAAACTGTCATCACTACAACATAGCTGTCAACGAGCAAATCAAACTGAACCATTTGTAGATGAATTTTTGTACATTCAGAATTTTTTCTTTGAGGTAAAAATTATCGTTTTGGCTACATTTTTTCTCTCTCTGTAGTTGCTCCTTGTAACTCATGTAAAAATACGAGTAACGTATTGAGCCAGTGTCTGCTTTTTCTTGTTATTGCATACATGGATTTCAACCAAATGTTTGCTCCTGATAACAATGGACGACCCACAAGTTCGCATAGAATTTAATTTATATTTAGATTATATTCCTGTCTTGTAAAAAACTAACGATACGTCCCTGTCAATTTTTATCACTGTAAAAAAATTGCTGTTATGGAAAAGTCACAAGAATTCTTTATTTCACTTCAAATGAACAAATCGTTAAGATCATTGGCCTCCTGATCGCCTTTTCCAAGATGGCGGATCTACAATCCGTTATTCATCACGTTAATGATCTTTTGATTTTGTATTTTAGTGGTTTTATTGTCAGTATTTCTCAATTGGAGGCCTTTATAACTTGTTTATTACTCCTTATTAATATGTGTGTTGTAGGTGACTAAGACAGGGATGTATTATAGGCCTTTTTAACTCGTTTTATTACTCATTATCCATCTGTGTGTGTTATACCTTGCGAAAATTTAAATTGCTGTGTCTGTTTATGAACTTGTGGTTAGTCCGTTGCTATCAGATGCGAAGATCTTGTTGACGTTCCCGCCAACCACAAAATAATTGAAGCTTGCCTACTTGGGAGTTGAGTATAGATGGTTTCAGTGAATCAACGAAACGTCTGGAATTTTTGTTGTTGCTGACCGCATCAAAAATATCAGTACACGAATAGCCACTCAACGATTTATTTTGCCTCTCAGGGCAGAATAAATCCAGCCGTCAACTTATCACACAACACGATTGCAGCACTGTGACCTCGGGCTAGTAGCCACCGCAAGATTCCGTTTGCAAACGCTGCATCGCGATGTTTAGCGGGCATGCTGAATCTACATTTCTCCTTACATCCAACAAAACCGCAAAACCGTAAACTGTTTTTCTCGCCACCTCTCCAAATCATTTCACGCACCACAGCGGAATACAATAAATAATTTAGCACCCAATAGTTTTTTTTGTTCCAACTTTTGCTTCCTCGTCCCCTTTCGCTAAATGAAAAGACTGAAAACAGCTAAGGCAGTTTTCTATTGTTTAAGGCAAGAGTGCAACCCGCGTGTGTGCGTGTATGTGTGTCCCCGCTGGAACTTTGGCGCGCCATTAATCTCCAAGCGTTCCTTGGGGGAAATGCAGCTGCAGAAGGCGCGCGACTGAACTCGACACAAAGTGAAATGTTGTATGTGTAGTTTTTCTTCTTTCTCTTTCTTTTTTTTTTGTTTTCTTTGCGATCGCGTCTTGCAACGGAATATACTTAATCTTCTTCTGTCGCTTCATTTTAATGAGAGGGAAGGAGCCCCCCCCCCCCCCTTTCCCGACCCTCTTTCTGTATTCGTGTTGAGAACCTTTTTTTCTTTGTTCGCTTAGGAGGTTGTCTTCTCTCTCAGTCTTGAAAAGTTCGTGTATGTCTCTTGAACTTCACTCTGATGGGGAGATTATGCATCGTTGATGAAAACATACCTTCTTTACAAGCATACAAAAAATGTAATAATGTTTGTTTCTAAAAGTTACGATTTTTACGTCTTCTGTTGCAGCAGTGACCAGACTTTAAGAGCAGAAAAAAAAACAGAAATAAACAAAGCGAGTAAAAAAAATGTTTATCGACATGAAAGTCATAAATCAGTATTACCATGGAACAAATAAAGCATATTTAATTTGCTGCGTAGACAACTCGTAACTCCTTCCATAGAAATTGGAAACTGTCGCATCAGAACGGGAGCTCGTCACAACACATAAGCCTAAGCTTAACCAAAAATGTAAGGTATAATTTCACTTCAGTAGATTACGTTCGTTTATTTGCTTTCGAATGAGATTAAGTGATATTTGCAGGTATAGTTTAGCTTACATTTATTTTGTAGTTGGTCAGTGTCATACGACAGGGTTCGTAAGTTGCCGCGAAATGCCGTTTTCCTGGTTCGACGGTGCATAACGCTTTGAAGTAGCCCTAACCGACTTCTAACCAATCAGAGGGCGGTACTTATTCGGCAGCTGTAGCTAGGAAGGAAGGGGGATTGAGGCTTTACGACACTTTGGTAGCTGAGTTATTAATGCCAACCTCTGTCACAGTGCAGTGGGCCGGTTTGCCATTGCACTACTTATTACGGAGATGTTAAGCATGTTCCAAATCTAGACCATTACCTCATGTAAAACATTAAGAAAAACCCGGACAGGAGGACAGAGTCTTCAAACTGACACTCTAGGTCATGCGGATGATGGAAACGGCGATGAATATGATCCAGATGGAGACATTCCAGAAACACACGATAGATTGTAAGTGGCCGGCGACACCAATGACACTCAGGAGGAAATCCCCCCTCAAAAGGAAACAATGTCTTGGGTTGGTGTGAGCAATATGTAAGCAGGCCAATACCACCTCTTCTCGCCGACAGCACGTCTAACCGAGAGGCAAACTTGAACACTGCCTTTAAAAGACCACAACTTGTTACCATCTTGTTCATCCCTCAAGGCACAGAGCTGGAAAGGCATCCGAGGTTACAATGCTGAGATCCTTTTCGAGAGGACCAGTTGCAGCCGCTCCAGCGTGCTCATTTCCAGCTATCCCAACATGGCCCGGATCTAGGAGACAATCACAGTCCTCCGCTGGTTACACCAGCTGGAAAAAGCAGGGCTTGGATTTACTTTTTCGTTAAAAATAGGTTGTGTAAGATACGCATAGTTAGGTAGAAGTCCGCTGTAGTGGTCTTTTTTGTCCGCGACTTGAAAGCACTGGAATATGCTTGAGTACGTCAGGTACATACTTTCAAAGTCCAGACAACTCTGTGGCAACAAACCGAGTACACAATGTGTTTAATAGGCCGCATATTATTGCTGTCTTGCCAATTCGATAAGGCTTGCCAAAAACTGTGCAATTTCAGACATAGAGTTGGTAAAGCGTCCGAGGGAACAAGCCCGAGATCCCTTTCGAGGGGATCAGAAATGAGCCCCATTTTGTTGCAGAATAAGCATGCTTAATCAACGCTGCAGAATCATCGTATTTTAGGGTAAAAAAAATCAAGTTACAGCAATGGAAGTAGGTTTATTTGAAGCGTAATTTTACTATCTTTAATTTGGCGCTACTCTCATTTACGTAGGTGTTTCAGATCCGGAGTAGTACAGGTACAAACGCGTATGCACGTAAAGGTTTTCAATGATGTAGATATGACTGGGGCTTTACTAGCCGGACTCCCTTGTTCCTTAATTCACCACGTCGCAGCTGATATTGTGTTTCAGAAGGTCGCTTTCAGATAACGACATGGAAAAAACCTAAACACCAAACTCCAGCTAAACAACTTCATTTCACTTCTTTTCCAAACATTTAAAATGTAGTGCTTTTCTCAAATTTGTACTCGACCTTGCAGGTCTTTATCTCCTCCAACGGCCTCGCATCTTGTACCTACTTAAAGATATGGCGCCAAAATAGGCGATCCCATTTTTCTTTATCTTAAAGATAGGGGGTGGAGGGCAGGGTTTAGTGACACGGCATCCTTCCCTTCCGTCCTTCAGCCACTCTATGTTGACGATGCAGACTCCCTATCATGTCGAGCAGTGGGAAGGAAAATTGACTCTGGAATGGGGTTCCCCATTCGAGATTTGTTCGACACGAGTGCATTACCTCGGTGTCACGGGCCTTGTATGATACAAAGTGCAGCCTGAACCGCCCGAGCCATGAACCAACCATCGTGCATTTCGCTCCGTGTGATATTGCCAACCTCCTTGATGTCGGCGTTGAGCAGAGCAGCGCCAGGTTTTATTAAAGCACGGGAGTGCGCCTTGTATTGATCAGCACAACAGACAGCACCAGCGTCATTATCAAAACCTGGAGTTTAAGAAAGAAAAAAAAAACGAATTTAAGGAAGGAAAAAGGGGTGCACAAACACCGATAGCAAAACAGAGATGGATTTCGTTAAGCTAGTCGGAAGGTAGGGAGGGATTGGGTGAAGATAAGTGTCTTGTTAATTCAGAAGATGGAAAGTTTCGCTTCTAACTTTCTGATTGCCAAGTTAACCGAACTCTTCTAGCGACTGAATGAACCAAGTTGTAAATTTGAAAAGTCCTTAATTTTTTTACTTACGTCATGAAGGAAACAACTGTTCGTATATCCGACTCAATATTTGCCCTTATCAGACATTAAGAAAAGAAAGAATTCTCCACAGGGGGGACAAAACTTGTATCGGCAGCCGTTACTGGCGTTGAGCTGCCACCATCCTGTTCCGACGCGCTGGACGTTTATGGGTAGACCCAGGGAACGTCTCTGCCGAGCTTTTTGCATATTGCTTTTCCATTGGCTGTTGATTTTTCTGCCTCCACTGACGTCAAAACACAGCGGGAAAACAACTAATGAGCTGAGGCGGGACCAACCTTCCTATACACGAGATTTCCACTTGACCTTGGGTAGATTTTGATTAAAGAATAAGGTCATCGGCCCCACCTTGGCACTGGTATAAACTGGTCGATTGTTCCTGGGTCTGTGGCCTCTGTCCTTACAGATGAGCTCCCAAGAAGTTCCAATCTGTTCCAGATTATATTATTATAGGCCTATATGTGCACATATATGCAAAGACGTGCATTGTAGTCCTGGTGTCGTGCTTTGTTTGCCATGCTTGGCACCGTTTGTTGTAATTTGGCATTATTTCATTCCATTCCAATTTCTCCCTACCGAAACACCTTGGAGTGAATTTCCTGTAATTTTATTTGCCTTGTATCCTGCCACGATTTAGACCCTCACACTAAAATGATATCCAGGTCTTTCTGCAATTATTTATGATCAACATTTTCTGCTTTTTCCCAAATGTTCATGACCCGCAAATAGCTGTAAAATTTCGGGTGTGAATTGGGGTAATTCATGGGTAGAAGAATTTATTGGTTTCAATTCCTTGTTTGCCCTGGTATCATTCATTAGTAATTTCTCTAAGCAAACGAATTCTTAAGAAATGAATGGCTTAGTAAATGAGTATCTTATTAAATGTAGGGGTGCGTCGCAAGTTGCAACAATAAAACTTATTGTTTTGTCACTTGTTTAAAAAAAATGGTGTTATATCGACTTTTTTTTAAATAGGAAACTGTACATTTTGTTTTTTAGCACTATACGCAAAGGAGAATTACTAGTTGCTTCATGGCGATAATTTTTTTTTATCTGGTAATTAATCCGATATCAGAAGGTGAACAAAAAAAAACACATAACCAATTTACATTTTCATAAGTTTCACTTTCAGTTTCATCCTTAGGCGCAATGTGCGTGAATAACGGAGCTATTGCGTTATTTTTATTTTATTTTTTTATTTTTATTTGTATTTGTATTTATTTTTGTGATTATTTTTACTGGAAAACGTCTTTTTTTTAACTAAGGATACTGAAAGAAATTTTTTAAAGGGTTTTCTAGTGAGGAGAGCGCCACGATTTCACGGGCAAACGCTTGCAGTCATTTGGCAACACTGGTGACACCGATAGGTGTACCGGAAGACGGTTTTGAATAGTTAAGCCTAACGGGCACGCACCAAGCATTACAAAGGCAAAGCTCGTGCCGCAATTTATTTTCATTTCACTGAACGAAATAAAATGGAATGGGGCCATTGTCGACCTCATTTGGTTTCTATTCATCGGGACGATTTATTATCGGGAACATGTTGCACGAAAACGATTTCCAGTTAGGCCTAATTTTGTTGGAACGTCATCTCGGCCAAATGCACGGGATTACACGGCTGCAACCAATCGAGCACCCTCGCTCCTCTGGTCTCCCCTCGTATATTGGCAATCACACTTGATATTTAGGCCTATCAACGTTCACCGTTGCCAAAAATAATCTTGAGAAATGGATCTTCTCTTCACCTGGAATTTGAAAGGATTGCTACTTCCATTTTTGGGGCGAAACGAGCAATGGAAAGTGGTAAAATGAATTTGAACGTTAAGCCTAGCGTTGCATCGTGTACAATAAATAATGTAAGCTGTTTCAAATCGCAAATTGGGTGGGGCAGATATTTCTGTTTTTTTTTAACTGGGGGGGGGGGGGTTATCGGCTACTACCTGAATCATAATTTCCTGCGGGGTGAAACTTTAAAATATTGAAAAATATTCCGATCCTGTCCTATTTCAAAAATGGCGTTAGTCATGATCACAGTAATAGCGAAGAAAGGTCACGTGATTAAATGGACACGGGCGCATCTACCAAGGCTACCTGGATGTAAAGGCTTAACCTTAGAAATTTGGCACGTCATCCAGTTAGCCCCCGATTCTGCCACCAGTCGCGCTGCGAACACCCCAAAATTGAACTGCTCTAGCACGCAGATTGAGACTCGTAACACGCGATACACGGATTTTAAACTTAAAACACTGCATTGACACCAAATTATTAAACTTTAACAACAATAGCTTCATGCTACGTACCTCTTTGTTCACTCGACGACAAAACAAAGCCTCCGGAGGTTTAATTTCATAAATTTCAACCAGAAGAAGAACCAATGTACGTGTGTATTGTACCGTATGATAAGCTACGACGTTTTCTATTCTCATTAAAAAATGTCTTAAACGATCCTTTGACGTATAGCAGTAAATTGTCCGAAGACTTCAAGAATAGTCACCATTACCGTAAAATAATATTCGTTTAGCGCTGCAACACCGGTAACTATAATAGTGAAAGGATTACTACGTTTTTGTGCGTTCGCTAACACTAATCAATGCTACGATTGGGGTTTTTCGTTCTTCGTGCTTTCAGTTCAGCGGAACGCTTGGACGACGCGTCTAGCATGCTACGTGAAACCGAGCGTTAAGTCTTTTAAATATAGGAAGTCTTGGGTCTACTGAAGGAGTGAGGGTTGAAGGGTTGCTGGTTACTGCCTCGGATATTACCAGCAGAGATGTCTGAGGAAGCGATGTCGCTTCCCCTTGGAAGTTTTTACATTATAAACCCTTTCATCGCTATTTCTGTGGCTTGTGGGAATTTTCTTTTGGAATATGTTTATGGCTGCTCAACAGTTATTTGACTTCACTTTAAAATAACATTTATTGGCATTTAGAAACATTAAATAATTCATTTTAAGAATAGGCCAGGTGTGACTGGCTTGCTTCCTGGCTGCGTAACTCTCCCAGGATGCCACCTGGGAAGTTGGGGAGTGGGGAGGGGGGGGGGGAAGGGTTGGATGCGAAGTACGTCGTAGATTTTAGAATATGCGCTGGGGGAGTATTTACATGCAAACTAAATCCTACAGATTGTTATTGCGTCACGGTTTTAAGACCGAAAGCAACAAAAACGGTGGATTTTCAGAACGTAAATTTAAAACAGTCATTAAATTGTAGGAATGGCAATTAGAACCCAAATACGCAAACAGATCCCAAATACGCTGCAGAGACATCGAATTAAAGCAGAATGACTGAAAATCACTAGAGTACGTAAACAGTTCATAAACGACTCACGTATCTACTGCTAAAACTTTTTTTCGTGTTTCTATTCGAGTGCGGTGATTTCGGAGGGTGGTGGAGAGGAGATAGAACAAGCGGGCGTGAAAGGGTGGGGATTGGGGTAGTTGAGTCATCTGTCTCAGAAACGTTTTTTTTTTTGGGGGGGGGAGATGGAGATAACCATAAGTAAGATAACCATAAATTACGAGCTATTAAGGCACTGTTGAGGAATGGCACTCGCCGTGAGGAGGTGGTGTTGGCCCGTTTGCGCATTGGTCACACTCGACTTACTCACTGTTTCCTTTTGCGGGGGGTTGACCCTCCTGAATGTTATTGGTGTCGGCGGCCACTTACGGTCCGGCACTTCCTTGTTGATTGTTGCCATCTTGATGGTTTTCGTCGTCGTTTCCATCTTCCGCATGACATTTTGCGTCAATTGGGCGATAAGTCTGTCCTCCTGTCCGGTGTTTTTCAATTTTTGCAGGAGGTACAGATGTATGACAAGATTTAGATTAGGGGTTTGAATAATATATCTGTAATGTGTGGTGCAGTGGCAACCCGGACCACTGCACTGTGACTGAGGTTGGCGCTAAAGACCAAGCTGTCGACGCGCCATTAAGCCTCATCTCCCCCCCCATAAGTGAGTAAGTGGGTGTATTCAAAGGTCTTTATTGTAATATTTGTGACCACCGGACAACAAAAAAAAAAACCTAAGTAATTTTTAAAGTGTTAGAATGTGGAGTGGGCCGGAGGGGATGGGGAGGAGGGGGGGACCCGATCATACGTCAAGATCAACAAAAAAAGAGCCACGTCATCTTACTGCTATTATAAAGTAAAATTCACCCGTCTTTAGACTGGCTGTTAAGCTACTACAAAACATTCGGTTCAGTCGATATTAAAAGTCAATGTTGACTGTCCGAATATTTAGTACTAGTTAACAGCCAGTCTAAACACGGGTGAATTTACTTTATAATAGCACTAACATGACGTGGCTCTTTTTTGGTTGGTCTTGACGTATTATCGCGTCCCTACCCCGGCCCACTCCACATTTTAACATTTTTTTAATCCCTTCCCTTCCTATTAAATTGTAGCAGAATTCGAATCCTAAAATAATTGCAAACAAAAACGTCAAGTGTGCTGTAAAAAAGGATGTTATATGATTGAAGTTTCACTTGTTGAAATGAACACGGATAAAAATTGATGATTTTTAATTGAAATAATACTTTTTTTTTTAATTAATTTCTTTGAGCCTTAAGTCGGCCGAAGCAACTTAATGCTTGTATGGCTGAACCGGCTCACTTTTGAACATTACCAGACTTTTTAGAGAAGAAGAAATGTCTAGTAAAGGGAGGTGCCAACCCGGGGATTCGATCCGGAAACCTCCGATCATCGTAGGGGGCCGAAAGATTCTCCAGAATTGACCAGAATAGTTCCCATAGCGCTGAAGGAGCATGGTAGCCTCTCACACTACCCTGGCGGCATAATAAAATGTACAATTGAGAAAATTCCATCTGTCTAGGTGCTGTTTTGCTTTACGTTTTAAATATATTAATGGTAAAGCACAACAGCACCTGAACAGATGGAATTTTTTCAATTGTACATTTTATTATTTCAATTAAAAATCATCAATTGTTATCCGTGTTCATTTTCACAAGTGAAACTTCAATCATATAACCCCCTTTTTTACGGCACACTTGACGTTTTTGTTTGTAATCCGTGTGTAACTTTTTTACGGCTATGGCGTCGCGCTACAAAGATTTATGCATGCAGTCGATTGTTGCTGGTCCATTGTTGCAATGGAGTTTGCTGAGTGGCATTGTTCCCTAATTACAATGGTTAAAACAATGTAAAACAATCAAAATGATCATTCAGGGTCCCGTAACTCTGGAATGGATCGACTAATAGAATAAGTGGTGTCTGTGAGGATGAAGCCCAGGAAATTTCTGGCTTAGACCATGTTTCAGATTTTAAATAGGTGCAGTAGCTTTTTTTCTGAAACCGTGTCACACAAGAACAAAAACAACAACAACATGAAGTGAACAGTTTTTAAATTTCCGTGTGGCTCCGTACGTTTACTCTTGCCCGGAATTGCGTAAAAGTTGGTATAAATTTGGGAAAAGTTGATATCTACTATCTGGCCAAGTTTGGTCGAAATATATTGAATAGAAACGGAGAAATTAATAGTTTTAGTTTTGCTGGAGAGAGGACTTGAATCATATATACACGGCTATGATAAAATCAACCAATTTTTTTATGCATAAAGGACGGGGAGGGAGCGCCTTTAAACGTAATAATCCTTTTGTTATTTTAGCTGCAATCCACGATTTATTCGGATCGTGCTTTGCGACTATATATATATACAATATTAAAGTGATGATTTTACAGTGCTATTACGTAAAAAAGTGTGTAAAGAAGTCAAAATAACTCAAGAGCGGAGACACAGCTCATTTTTCGGTAAATCTTTATTACTGGCATAAATTTCAATGAAACTGAAGGGGCAGAAAATGTCATTTAATGCCAGTCAATAATTTAAAAAATTTTAAAAGTTGCAATATTAAAAGTGGTAGTTGGAGCAAAAACCACAATACAAAAAAATACAAAATACACAATAAAAAAAATGCAAAAAATGGTTTATTTAAGAAGGAAACCAAATCAGCTGTCCCAGTAAACTCATGAAGAAAACAGCAGAATATGCTGAGACTGTCAGACTCTGTTCATGTCAAGGAGGCGCTAATGACCTAGCTGTCAATGCGCCATTAAGCCCCAATCTCCCCCCCCCCCCCCC
>JAHWFP010069917.1:58300-75759 GCA_023313725.1 Lithobius niger | reverse complement strand
TCCATTAATGAACATCACGGGACCGACATACGAAGGCATTGACAGATCGGTGGCACCTACGCTGGCTGCCAAGCTTGACGCTAAGTGGGGTATCCAGATGGCAAGTGAAGATCAGTGATGCATCCCTCCACGCGCGTGTTTTTGAAATCTGGAATTCGCGAACTTTGACATGTAGTTTTCGGACGTTTTGTGTTGACAAATTTTTTCTGAAGAAGGTGAACGGGGTGGATTTCACCGAAAATTCAAAGGAACTTTGTGTGTGTGTTTCTGCCTGGTGGTTGGTTGTGTGTGTTTTTTTACGAAGTTATCTTGTTTGTTTCGTTAAAAGAAATGCCGTTATGCATTCCTTCGCTTGGTGCAAGCAAAAGCTAGATGGTACCACACAGCGCTAGACGATATCAGAATTCGTCTGCTTTCAATCGGTGATAGTGCCACTTTAAGCATTGAGGTTTGCATGATAATTTGATAAATCAGAAAAAAATATGATAATCGACAAAAAAGTTTTATTGCGATATTATCGAATTATCGTGCCACCCCTACTAGGCCTATAAAGCATAGGCTAGGCCTAAATATATATAATTATTTTTTTTTTTATTCGTTTAAAATAATATTGCATTCACTAAAATCATTTAAAAATGTAAAACCCCCAGTAAAATTTTAACATTTTGCCTTGTAACTTCTAAACAGTAAGAGAATGAAACTTTCAGTTTGGACCATCGGAAAGCTTGCGAAAAGCCTTTAAAATGGTGTATTCAAACGTCAAATTCAGTCGACGAGAAGTGAAAATATCTTCGATTTGGTTTATTACCGATGTATCAGAGTTTTATCTGCCGATTCTGATTTCTACCGATACTGCAAATATCGGTGGATATCGGTAATCGGGATCGACCTAACCTTATCAACTTCACTCGACTAGTTTATCATGCAACAACTGTCTGATTTATTGAATTATCGTGCAAACCCCGATGCTTACATTATATCTTGGAAACCAAAATAGCTAGAAACGAGCGGTTTGTGGCCTTGCGTGCGGATTTCCAAGGACTCTCCAACTTCAGCTGATTGCAGAGTTAGTTTAATGCAAACGATATTTAAGAATGAAGTAACAACACAACTGATTTTTTCTACATGTCGAGGAAGTAATGGACAATGGCAAGGCAAGTGCCTTTTAATGTCTACTGGCCACGTGGAGAGTGCCACATAATTCACGTTCGTAAAGGTTGCACTATACGCTTCGGCGAAATGTATTTTTAATTAACAAAGTTAAAATAGTTATTCCAGCCTCAAAATATGTTTTATTGAGATATTATTGACTAGCGCGATAATTTTATCGGGATAAAATAAGTTTTTTATCCCCTAGGCATTTGACCAGGCATTGATTTGGGGTAATTAGGTTCTTCAGTTAATATCTGACACTTTGACATTCAAAACATCCAGTAGGCTACCTTCTTAAAACAAACCTCCACGCCAGCCTCGCGAGGAAGTGGAGACGGCATGACTGCTATAGGAGGCCGCCGTGGCCACGTGTTTTAAATGTCAGCAAAATTTGCAATATAGGTGTTTTTCATAATTGTGAGACGAAGCGTTTCATTGTTGTGAATTTTTTCGTTTTACCAGATCAAAATCTTTGCCCACACCTTTTATTTGATGCCAATATAACAAAATAAAAATTGGCAATTCCCTAAACTACATCCAGCATCTCAGCCTTCATAGATCTACAACTTGTATACCAATTGATTTGCCAATTAAGATGCCCTTATAAGTAGAGTGCATTTAGTACCACAAAAATGTGTCCAGTTGGGTGTTGGAATCCGTCATTCGTTAGAGTCTTATCATTTTTCAACACTCTCCTTGTTCCCAACAGAATTATGAATCTTCCTTGTATTAAACGACCACCACCATCACATCACATTTCGCCGTCTCGATGTTTTTGCTATCAGCACAAAGGAAAGCGATGCAACAGCCCATTTCGATACTCGTTACGTAATGATGGGTTTGGTAATTGGCGTTCCATTTTGAAATGATCCTTGGTCAATTAAAGGAAATAAAATATTTTTCCATCACCTCAGTGAACAATTCCTGTACATTTGTCGAAAACGGGACAGGTTTTCGTAATTTAAACATTACAGCATAATGCATTTAGCTTGCACTGACAATAGTTGCTTGACTCTGAAATGCTTCAGCAAAGAGAACTTAAGCAATTTCCCAATAAGTCATCAGTTGACATTTTATTTAGTTGTTTCTGTAACTTCATGTTAATATTAAATGAATGAAATATGTACGTGACATGCGGAAGGCTAACTTAAATGCAAAAACCGGTAAACGGTGTTGACAGTGATAACATTCAGACATATTAAATTACATGAACACAATAATATCACCTCCAAGAAACATTCTTGAAACATTCTTGGAGGCAATATTAGTGTTTTCATATTGACGAACAACGGTAATCGGCGATAACAGTGGTTTATCAGACTCATGATGAAACGTGAGAACGAGTCACACGTTTTAATTTACACTAAACCACCTTTTAAACTGACAGCGCTGCAAATGTACTTTTTCAAGTTTTAGGCATCCTTGACGGAGAGTTTCTGAGGAAGGAGAATGAGCTTTCTCCGAAAATTTAAACAGGACAAAGTGTGATATGTTCTGTAGGAGGTGGTTTAGTGTAAATTAAAACGTGTGACTCGTTCTCACGTTTCATCATGTGTTTTCATATAATTTAATAAGGCTAACTTAATGGTCCTCAATTTAATTTATTAAGAACAATACAATGGCTCTGGAGGTGATAATCACCAGTCTCGGAACCAGTCCCAATCCCATACACAACCACCACCCCAAGTGCTTGCTGAAACCGTATTCGTTCGCTCTTGTCATTTGCCCTAGCAAGCGCAAACCAGCTCTCATCCACAAGGTATTCTCTGCTGATGACCCCAAACAAGGGCAAAACAGTCTGTTTAGAGATCTTTGCGGTGAGAGCTAATTGATATAAAATGATTAATTGGTAAAACTGGATAGGGCCTGGTGTCTACCATTCACTAGAATGGAGCCCCTAACTAGCAGAAGTTTCTACTATTTTGCTTGCTGAAACCGTATTCGTCCAGGATTCGAGTCCCTGTTCGGGAGCCATTATGTCAAGGAGTGCCCCGGGATAGCCTGCACTCCCTGACATATAATAAAAGAATTATCACATACCTTATTACAGTTCATAACACTTTATTTGTGCAATAGGCATCAGCCAGCTCGTGGTGGTGCCTCAGCCCATCTCTCGCTCTCTCTCTCCCAAGTGACGCCGACCCCAGACTCTTAGGTCAGTGGTGTCACGTTACTCACTGTACGTTTGGTGACCAGCCCGTGCAGGGTGGCTGCGTCACTGGGACGAGCCGGCATCGTCACACCATCCTCAATAAAGTCTTTTCGTGTAAGGCTGTGTCATAGAGTGTGTGGAGGGCACTATGACAGCGATAAACAATTGACCACCCAACAAAAACCTTCCCTTTGTGCCAAAGAAGTGTTCTTGCTAAGTGTGGTGGCGGTAGGCAGTTAAAACCGAACCAAGGGAGCTTTTTTTGGGTAATGATTAAGGTAAACAGAACAGAAGTTTAACAACATCCAAAGCCTATTGAGACATATGGATGATCACTTTGGACCATCACCAATTCCGTGATTTATTACATCGACTTTTGTTTATAATCGAAGCAGTGACATGGCTGCCCACAAAACGTAAGGGGGGTAAATCTTGGCTTAGGGTAAATAAAACAAGAAGGCAATGCTACTGCGAGTCAGCCTAAACAAAGGTCAGTCACCTCACGCTATCTGATTGATTTGGGAATATCGTCCACTATGGTTAAGCGGACACATCCATTATATTGATTTAACAAACTTACAAATTAAATTTCTCCAAAATCAAATTCTACACCAACACAAAAGAATTTACTTAAACTTTGATCACAAAAAAATAAAAATAAAAAAAGCATTGGTCAATCAACGTCGCCCGACCTCCTCTTTAAGGCATTTGTACCCATCACGTGAAGTCATTTTTCTTCTTTGTTTTCCCTTCGTTGGTTCCAGTTCACCTTCCGGCAGTCGTGAACTGGTACTCTTTCTTTTCCTGTATTAAAAGTTCTTAAATACTGAACATTTCATAGATAACACTGAACTTGCTCGAACTCCCGCTTCGAACTGCCCACGTGGTCATCGATTCAGAAAAGGTGGAAACAACAGCCGAAAACGGAATAGAATGCTTGGCCAATGAGATAAATTCGTGAATTCTTTAAGTTTCCAAGGACGGTTGATATTGAAGCTCTTGGTTCGCTTCAGTCGTAGTTGGCCTTGGTTGTTAGGGCCATTCCTCGCATAGGGAAGAGTTGAAGGTTAGAGGATCGAGGGTCATGTTGCCCACCGGGAGAGGGTTGGGGAGAATGGCTGATTGAGAGGTACTTTAAAAAGAAATAGGTGAACAAACCAACAACAAAATAGCATTCTTACAACTCAAAAGTGATACTTTCAAGCACAGGGGGCTCGTCACAAACTTAGCAAGCCAGCGGGATTTTGTTGTTGTTGCTGGAGCTTCTTTTCCTTGCACGTGTCTTTTGAGGATTCCTGTGCTTTTAGCAGTCAGAAGTTCTCGAAAGTTCTAAAAACCCGTCGGCTTCTAGGGGGAGTTGGGGGATGGTGGGAAGCGGGCTGCAGCGACTAGATCCCCTTGGATTCCTCCTTTATTTTGCAATTGTCGACTTTCTCAGATAAATGGACATGTTGACGAATTGTGCATTCTTTTACGTAAAAATTATCGTACTGCTTTGAATCTTGATACAAGAATGGTTTAAAGAACACAGTTTTGAATGTTTTCTAGAAGTTTTAAATGAATACTAAACCTTCCTTTTCCATTTTTTTTACGCTAGGTATGACCCGAAAAACCCTTTCAGGACTTATAAAATCTTGCTAGCCTTGAAAATAACGTTGAAATAAATAAAAACAACTGCCACTTTTAATCATCTATCCCGACGAGAAACTGCATAAGCTCGCGCCACGTGGTGTCACGTAGGACTGTGACGTCATTTTTCTTAAAGCCAGTTGGGTTGCCTTCATTCCCTTCCCCTTCCCCATTGAATTGGGGATACCATGGGGATAGGTACCCATGGGGATACGAATAGATACGTTCCAGTCCACCTTGTAGCTACCAAAATTGAATTGAAGGTTTGCGCTCGGTCCTGCCAACTATATCTGAAAGCATTCACAAATTACATAACACTTTTTTCTGTAAATTTAGACCTCCATCCCCCTTTGTAACAGCAGTGTAACACTTGGCGTGATCCCCCACCTGAAAATACGTAACTTTTTCGTAATCCCTCCCCCCCCCCCCACACACACGCACACATACACACAACAATTGTATAGCTTTCTTTAATGAATTCATTTTTATAAGTTGTATTTACTACCGAGGGGCCAATAACCAGTAATTTTGAAAAAAAAAATGTTAAGTAATATATCAAGAAGTTAGAAAAATAGTTTAGCTAAAAGAATTTAGCTAAATAACTTACAAAAATAATTTTGTGAAAATTAGTGTGTTACGTAACACTTTGTATCTCCCCCCTCCTCCTCATAATGAGTGGTAACACATTTACTCAACCCCCTACCCACCCCTCCAGGCATTATGCAATTTGTGAATGATCCCTTTGCACTTACTGTCTCGGATCATACAAGTAAATTTGGAAGTAAAGCAAGTGGACTTAAATGTGATCCTGAAACACACCTTGTAATGGTAGCTATATGTCTTGGTTCAAGTCAGTAGAAATTTACCTTAAACTATTAAAGAAGAACTCAAACTGCCCGACACTCCACCAATTGAGGTACGGAAAAGGATCTTGTAGCATATTATGAAAGATACTGTGACGATTTAGTCCCCTCCCACTCAGTGGCTTATTACCCACGAGGCAGTTGCCTCAGGGCCCCACGGAAGTCTGAGGCCCAAACGGGGTCCCAACAACGCACGTTTCTCATTATGCAAAATACTTTATTATTTTTTTTAATTACTATTGACGATTGTTCCACTAGTGCTTTGTAGTAATTTTAATATTAAGAAAGGAATTATTTTTTTCTTTTACACTCAGTAAAGTGTATTGTTCCTCTTGGCATCGTAGAACACTACATTGCTCTGAGCCGAAACTCTAATAAATTTCTTTTCTATTCAGTCTTTCTATTCATTTGTCACGTTCACAGAATCATCCCCCATATCAGGGTAAGGGATGGGGGCTCTATAGGCAAAGGGACGAGAGGGGGCTCCATTTCATGTGAGGGGCCCATGTTAGGATGAATGCCTCCCACATCTAGGTAAGGGGCCCATGTCTTCAAAGGTCTGCCTCGGGGCCAGAACTTGGGTTAATAAGCCCCTGCTCCTACTGCTGAGATTTGTTACGGATGGTCTTATTTCCAGCTGCAACTGCATTATATGTGCTAGATCATGTTACTGTGTTTATCGAGCAGCAACTGTTTGATCGGCATGTTCGTAAATGCCATGCCAGAGTAGCAAAACACCTGCCTGCAAAAATCGATTTTAAACATATTTCAGCAAAAGTAAAAAAGCATAAGCTTTTGTTCACTCATGATGCGTAATTTAAATAAACCTCTTTTTAGTGTCTTAATAAAGATATAGAATCCGTTTGTAGATCCTCTTTTGCGTCAACATGCCTTTTTTTTTTTATATCAGGGAGCCTAAAAAACTAGCTTTTTTGTGTGTAAGTTTAGTGCCGGAAAGCAAAAGTCTGAAGTGCCATCATTATGTACTAAATAAGAATGACTGGGAATGTCTACCCGACCTTTTTTAAAACCTTTATACCTCCCAGTGATGGCCAAGCAATTTTTGACGTACACCTTGAAGTGTGGACAACAATGTGTTCAGCCGCTGCAGTACAACAATCTCTTCCCACCTTCCGCCATCCTACTGAACTATAAAAACCTCCCATTCACTTTCTTCTCCAGCCCTTTCCACTGTTCTTTGGCAATCTCATCTTCCCCCATTGCCTTGTCATCTCACACCGCTTTAGTGCTACCTTTAATTCCCCCATGGAAGAAGCCCCCCCCCATCTAACCCTCACCTTCCCATTCCCATCCAAGGCATTTAAAATCATCCTCCATTCCCTCCACAGCTTCCCCACACATGTCCTTCAAGTGATCAGTCAGCATCATCCTAACATCTTCCCCACCCCACCTATAATCTAGAAATCCAGAAGTTGACTTCCTCTCCACTGCTCCCTTCCATAGCACTGCTCTTATGCTTGAGGCATGACTCCAGAACCTCTTCCAGCTTCCCTTCACTACACTCCTGATCTGCATTGTCAGTCTCTTGCTGCAGTCTCCAATCTTTTTACAAATGACAACCAAGGTCACTCTTTTCATACTACTACCTGACAATATCTCCCCTTCCTCTTCACCATTCTCTTGCAAGCTCTGCACACCAGCCTCCATTCCATGATAGCATGCTTTACTTCCCCATTCGACCATCCTACAACGATTGGCTATATACGGCGTCAGGAAAATCAAAGCATCGCCACTCGGTTTTAGCAATCAACACCCAATCCTAGACCAACGAAACATCCATCATACATTTCATGAAGAAAGTATTTACATTGCATTTTTTTCTAACAGTCACTCAGAAGGTAAACAAGTCGAAAATCTGGCCAACTCCGTCGAGCCAGTAACCCCGCTTCATGGCCCCAGACAATAACGTAAGGCGAATCATGGAGAGAACGAGTGCCCCCCAACAACTATTTGGCATTCCTTAAGACCAATCCAGACGGCCTAAATTGCACTTGTCTTACATCAGATAGTTGCGTCACACTCATATTTATTCACTGCAACTCAACCCTTTTCTGGAAGCTTCCTGCTCATTCACCAGGCTGATGTAACATCTTGACACACAACTGGGCTTCTCCCATAAAAGGGGGATTAGCCTAGCATTCAAGGTATTTGGTGACAGATCGTTGTACTGAACATACAACTAAATATTTTACTGTATGCTGCGGAATAGTGTTATTTGCCGTCACCTGTGCTCTCAATAGTTGTGACTGAACCCCGGCAAGCTTCCCTAGGTTTGGGTGGGGGTTAACGCAAGCTAGAATTGAATACTACAACTTTACTTCAAAGTACTTCAACCACAAATTTGTCTAGAAGGCGTTATTTTTCAGGCTTTCATAGCATTGTCACAGGACCAGCCCGGGATCCTGAACTTGGACTCTCTCGAGGATATTAGTTTTTTTTTATTTAATGACTTTTTAATTAATTAATTAATTAATTAATTAAATTGCCTCATAGTGTTTCCGTCCACTAGCATAGACTGGAGGCAAGTAGCCAAGTTCATGTTCATGTGCTGTGCTAGTGATCAACAGAATTTTGTTACTACTGCTAAAATTGGTCGTGTACCGATTTTGACTTTATAATGGCTGCACCACCGAAACAGTATCTTCCAACAGCAGAAGCTGACAATATGGATGAATGTAATTCTCCACCACTGTGGTGACTCCTCCTCTTCAACTGCAATACACCCATGCTCACCTTTGCTTAATGACATAACCCAGCAAATGTGTGACGAGACGCAAAAACCCACATTACATATACAAGATTTACTCAGTAATGGAACTTATCCTGTGTGCCCTTTTATGCACAACTGTGCAAATTTATTGGGTATTGTGAATGAAAGCACGGAAGGTATACATATAACGAGTTATAATGAGAGTTACATTATCCTTGAACGAGATTCTAACCCTTCTTCCCCCTCGAAATGTACAAAGTGGAAGTCTCCCAAGGAGTTGAATCCACACCAGAACCTAGAGCTGTAGCCACGTAATCTGTACCAGCAGTTCTTTTATTAATTCAGTTGGACTGGAGTGCCATCTAGTTGATCACATGGACACCATACTCTCTCCCACAAATCACTTTATACGTTTTTTATGGTGGCTCATAAACTATTCACAATTCACAGAAATCCTTTAGAAGATATATTAGGGTCCCAGGAAAAACATCAACATTCAAAACAAAGCAAACTGAAATTCAAAGAAATCGAAAAAGAACTGAATAAAGAAATAATGGATAAGTTGGCCAACCGTCTTCTCCCTGTTGTGGACATCACAAATCCAACCTCTTAGGGTGCTTTCCTAATTCATTTTGAGAATTGAAATGGTGGCGATTGCCAAGGCACCATCTCTGGAGATCTTAGTCGCTTTTCCGACCTTTTCTCCAAAGCATCCTGAATTGGAGATCCAGCAATGATGGCTCCAGAAGTTCTCGGTTAAGCGGAGCAGAGTACCCACATCTTGCTGTGGTGATGTCTCTTATTGAAGAGGAGGCAGCCACTGTTCAAGAGGTGATGTTAAACCAGTTAATGGATCTGGACCCAAAAAAATTTGGACTAGGGACAATGCTCCTGTGACCAACCTAGAGACGAAGAGCATGCATTGTTTTCTCATTGTGCAGTGCCTCAGCAAAGGGAAGCAAATGCCGCTGCGACTCTGCAGTACTTCTCTTAATCAACCGTGGCAACTTGGATTCACTTGCCTCAGCACACAGATGATTAGTGTGACGACTCCATTGTTCACAGCCTTCACAAGGAACAACGAGGCAGTTATTATATCACTCACAATGGTTCACCACACATCTTCACCATGTTTGAAAGGAACAATCCCGAAATTGATGGCCCAAACGCAGTCTCAGGTAAGAATTCTGCAGTACTTTTTTGTTTGGAAAATGATTTAAGTCGAACAGTTTGTTTCTCAACTTTAGTTTCAGAAGAACAAAACGAAAACGTAATTCTTGACCTCACAGCAATTACGCAGAAGTTACTGACGTAGTACAATGCGCGCAAATTCTGTAGACATCCATTGAAGACCGTTATCCATCACTAGTATACTTGGCAGCCCTTCAAGGCTGAACAATGAACGGAGCCTAGAAATGGTGTTGGCAGAAGTTGTAAATTACATATAAAAGATTTTCTGCCATTTGGAAATAGCACATAGCCAACAAGATATATGTTTGCCACGTATAGGACCACAAAAATCAGCATGCAGTCTTTCCAGCCATGAGTAGTCCAGAGCTCAACCCTTTTTATTCTAGCTACATCTCCTCTCTGTTTTGTTTACATTAACTGTCACGCCACTTACCTCCTCAAGTTCTTGATTAAAATGAGGCCACCAAACATGTGATCGTGCAAGGGCCTTCATCCTCACAATGCCACTGTGTCCCATATGGAGCTCCTTCATGACTTGAGAAGGTAGCAGGTGCGCGATAATAATCCTGATACACCAGAAAAAAAGTTTTGATCAATTATACCCAACATTAGAAAGGTTGGATGGTCAGTAGGATCCCACGGAGAAACTATAACTATACTGAAGTACACGACCCGAATATTCTCCTGCTCAACACGACTTTGAAACGCAATGAAGACTAGAAAATAGTGGAAGGCCACATCGCCAGAGCTCGATGCTAACCATTACAATGGAACAGGATTTGCCAGTGCCTAAATCAATACCCAAAGGTGCTGACAAGGTACACAAAAACAGGATAGAGCTAGAACCCGACACTAACCCCATCCGTTTACCTTTTTGCCCATTATTGCTCCCCAAAAAATTATTAACATTTAGGTGCAAGAGGGGTTATGACTCGACGTCATTGAAAGGGCAGGCAGTCCACGGGCATCGGCCGCAGTCTTGCTCCTGAAACAAGGAGGAAAACCGGGTGACACGATGCATGGAAGCATGCATCGAGGCTGGGGAAGGACATTAATTTTAAACACTTCATATAAATGTAGTGTTCCGTAATTTGTTTGTAACTCTGTGAGACAATGTCTGCTTGATAAACGTGCTGTGCACGTTCACATAAAGTTTGTCCCTGGGGATGGGAGGGGGTGGGGGGGGGGGCACAGATCGTTGATTGGTGCTGGTTGACAGCATGTGATGAAAATCCTCATTGGTATCTCTTTTGGCCTGTGAAGGTCAACCGTTCCTGTGGATTACGTATAACAAAGTTTTGTTCGTTCAAATTGAACTATGCAGTGTGTTGTGTCAATCCATTTTTCCATTTATTTTGAAACCGGTTGGCCCTACCGGTTTTCCACAAGAGGGTCGTTTTGTGTACCTCTTTCTGAAAAATACATTTCTGGTATTACAACTTGAAAAAGATGTTGAAGGATAAACAGAAGGGGGGGGGGGGAATAGGTCTCCTCATTTCTGCCCCTCCCTAGGTGTGTTTAATCTGCTAACTCAGTGGAATAATAGCTGTTATTACTATTACTTCACATACCAAGGCGTACTGCTGTGGCCCAAACGGTTTCCGAGATATGAGGTTGGGACGGGGTATTAGGGCTCAGCGCCCTTAGGAAGCATTTCCGGACACATGTCTATATGACTTTTTAACCTTCATTTGTATGGTGGAAGTCAACGTTAAAATTTCTGCAAAGGGTTTAGAAACACCCTATATATGTGTCTTTATTTATTCTCCTGTCCCTCCTTTATTTCCTTGCCTCTCCATATTTACTCAGACTCGCTGTTTCCCAGACAGCTCATTCAGCATTTAGATTGCATTCCTTTACATGGATTATACAGGGGAAAAAGGACCCTCCATGCTTTCTACGAGACATGGCATTCAATATAGGATTTGGGAAAGCAACCACCCTCCCTCCCAAGCTAGTTGCATTAACTACAAGTGTCTCTACATAACATGACTATGTACAGTTCCGGTAAAAAAAAGCCCTTTTTCGTTATATCGAGGGTCCTAATAACAACCATGGAGAAATTCAGTTATCTCGAAAACTACTGGACGGATTTCCATGAAACAAAGACTGAACTGCTTATTAGATTGTCTACTGTATTCCTACCCTTATTAAATGGTACGCTAATTGACTGAAAATAATTGGCCGAGAGAGAAAAAATTTAATGATATCTGATGATATCTCGAAAACCAGTGGAAGGATCTTTATGAAACAAAGTCTGAATTACGTATTATATTTTTCTGCTGAATATTGCATGTCATACGTATAGAAATATAGCATATATCATAACGATTAATCCAGTTTTTGTTTTATTCAATTCTATCCAGTAATTTATGAGATATATTATTTGTTTTCAACTCGTGTTGCACGCTCCGCCAATTATATTTGGCTACTTACCATTACGTGTAATACGTATAGAAATATAGCTGATATAATAAGCAACCCAGTTTTTTTTTCATTCAATTCTGTCCAGTAGTTTTCGAGATATCAATATTTCGGTCAGTGTCACATACATTAACCTTGCAACTTCTTCCGTATAACGAAGGCGTTTTTTTTTACCGGAACTATACATGATATGGAGGTATTCCCAGCACTCACTCCCTGTTTCTGTGCATTTTCACGCTTTTTAAGAGGTTAAGGGCAGACATAGCTTACTATCCCACATACGTCTACTGACCAATGTAGTCAGCCCCTTTCCTTTGTAGACCACCGTGCATTTAACTTTGCTACGCTTATTGCACTCCCTATGTGTGGCTAATATACCTTACTACTGTTGGTTATACACGTAGTGGTGCCCTCAGCTGAGTTTGTGCCCCTACCTGCATTTGCTACTTCCCTGTTTTTTTTTTGTTTACAGCCGTTAAATCAGCTTGTGCATTAACGGTACATAATGGTACATTACCATTTGTGCTTCACAGTTGTGTTACTTGCCTAGTCATACCTTACCAATCTACTCGTGCAGCCTGGCACATTTAAAGCATTGCAGTGGCCTGCCTACGCTTCCTTTGGGACAGGACCTTGAAGCAGGCTATTGAACGGCGACTGGTGGTGTGCCAGCTTCCCCTCCTCAGTTATCACAGCAAGCTACGCACCCATTACGGAAGGCATCTCCAGCGACGAAGCATCAGCATTTGACACCTTAGAGCTGCTCCCCTTCAATGCGGCAACACGAGACAGCGACGGCACAGTTAACAGTTTTTAGGATTTAGAGCCTAGCTGGACAGTGACATGCTATCTACCCCCCTCCAAGCCGAGAGACAGTATGCCAAGCCCATCAACTGAGACCACTACAGTTGGGTTGCCACCAGAAACACACTTGATGGATTTTTTCAACCACGAGGGCGCCATCCCAGCTGCACCAAGTGCTTCATTAAAAATTAACCGCAGTTCACTCAACCTGAGTGACGTTTGCGACCAACTGCAGGAGTCACCGGGTTTGGACTTTCTTCATGCAATTGTGGTCAAACTAAAATTGAAATTGTTTCCAACCGTTTCGTATGGGGCCGTGTAAGAGGGGTGGTTTTTACTTTGAAATCACAAGCCTACGCCTTTATTAGGATGCAGTTAACAAATAATCATATTGATAAAACACTAATTAGATAAAGAAAGAATGAGACTGAGACTGCCTATCCACACTGTGCGGGTGTTTACTGTAATATCTTTAACTGAGTCAGAACAACAACACTTTACAATGATGTAAATAAGGTCAAAGGTCTCTGCAATTAACTCGTTATAAAACCGAACTCGTCAATGTCAATATTCAGCAATTAATGACTCGGAAATTCAGTATTTCGATAATATCCCAGCATTCCTAAAGCCTCACCAGTAATTCCAAGATCTATTGTGCCAAATGGGACGTGTTGATTTGGTATTCATTGGAACGGATAATGAACCTGGATACGTTCGTATGGAATTTCCATACCTCATATCATGGGTATCATAATTATCACATGTACCCATGCTCATATTAATAAATGCTAGGTACTTACCTTAGTATTCTGTAGTCTTCCGACTGGGTAACCTCTCACTCTACCAGGGTCTAAGTACAGCATGTACAGAAAGATTGGAAGCTGGGACAGAAGAACAAGCATAGTAACGTGTTGTTTTTGTGTGCTTCTCCTCCTTGTGTGCTGATCCTGTGAGCTTATATAGTAGAGTATCCCTTTGATACAGGAAGTAAGAGGCCAACGTCCTCCAACTTCTACAATGCTATTAGAAAGGGGTTAGCTAGGACTGTGGCTTCTCTCCTGATGTCCTGTCATGGTTATATAATGAAGGGAAAGTATGGCAGTATGACTGGCAATACTAATTTTATGAAGAAAGGTTACATCAGAAAGTTTGCTGAACGTGTTAGTTCAGTGCCTTTTCTTCACATTTACAGCTTTTGGATGGATTTCAATTTTACAAAAAAAAATCCTGTATAGAAATGCCCAAGAGAAATGAGTTCGAGGAACTGCCAGGGAATCCACTGCGTCTCTGTGGGGATAGGAGGTCCTAGAATCCAGCCCTTCTTTTTCTGTTTTTTTTTTGCGGTGGTGTAGGAATTAAGGTTGGTTGGCTTGGGAGATCCATATGGCCTGACGGACCCAACGGCCAGCCATTACAGACAAGAATACTGCTTCAAAGTTCAAGACACCTTGGCAGACTGCAAAGTTTTTCAACACAAATGACATTTGCTCCTTTCTCGTTTTTTTTTTAACACACAAAGGGTTAACTAAAAGTTCTAATCAATTTTTAATGACAGATCCTAGACATCACAGCAACAAAGAAGTCCAGAAATCAGAGGCATCTACGTGGGAGGGAGAGGCCTGTTAGTTGGTGGTGCACTAGCGCCATTGAGAAAGGAGGAGGCACTGATTTGTGTCTAACTGAAAAGAACAGATGACCAGACTAGCGAAGTCAAAAAATAGGACATTGGCCTTTGATGAAATTACTACAGTCGACTGTTCATCTCCATGGAACGTCTGTCAGTTTTGTTACGTACGTATGTTGACATAATAATCGATCACACTCACTGAGGGTTCTAATTACTGTGTAATTCAATATTTTAAGCGTGCTGTTAATGGTTAATATGTCCTTTATCCTCTCCCCAACCCCCTGAAAAAAATTACCCAAATATGGGGGAAGGAGGAACTCGGAGGGAAGGAGTTTGGGGGAAATAATAAAATACAAGTTAAAAGTTTCCGAGAATGGCTGATTGAAAATATGATGAAAATATGCCTTTCAATAACAATCAGGCAATTGAGTGCTCTAAAATGCATTAGCATCCGGAGCTTCCCCACTGGGGGAGCTTACAGTGCTCTCCTAGACTCATACATGGAATAGACTGCTCCTAAAATTTGACTATAATTTTATTTTTAATACGGCAAAAAATAATTAACGGTGGTGGGAAAGGACCTTCTCCAGTACCTTTATTGGGCAAGGAAGGGGGGGGGGGGCGGGGATATAGACGCCCCTTCCATAATACCTTCCATTTTGTACAGCTGATGTCCTGGAATAACCATAAATACAGCACTTCATAAGCATACAGACAACCCAGCGATAAAAGGAATAGGAATCGCTTTAGTATGTTTGTACGTATTTTTTTTATTGTTTTATTTGTTGTATAGAGTATGGTTTTGGTGTAGATTCTGGTAGTTCTTCCTTTAAGTTTGTTAGAGTGGAACAGAAAATAACAGTTTTACAAGTTGAACAATCATTATTTTGGAAATAGGCGCGTATGTTGGTATTACCCTTAAAGTTTGTTTACAGTTCCAATAAACTTATTATTATTATTATTATTCTGTCAACATGATTTTGACATAATAAAGACTGGTTTATTGAAAATTAATTGTTCATTAGCAAAGAAAAACAATACAAATGGACATTACAGTACCGACCATGAACAAAAGTTTAAATATTGGAATAATTAAACATTATGGTGACTGTAGGAACTTGAATGGTCAAAATAACATGAAAAGTAATAAAAAATGTGTAAGGTTACGAAAAAAACTCCTCAAAATACCTAGGTATAGAAATTGATTCAAATTGGAATTCCAAAACGCATAATTATAACTAATATCAAGGATAAGATGTATTCTTCCATAGATGTATCAGCTGCAAACGATACTACGCAGCCAAAAAATAAATACTGTACGATGCTTGTATAGGAAGTATTATAAGATGTGGAATAAAACTTTATGTATTTGCATCAGAATTGGTCAAAAAGTGCAAAATAAATTATTAAAGTCTTATTTGGATAAGAAGGATAAGAACAAAAAACCAATAACATTTTAAAGAGAATGAAATATAAAAAATTACAAAACTCAGATTATATTATATTAACAAAACATTATTACGTCAATAAATTTAAAAAGAGGAAGGAATAAAATTAAGGAAAAATAAACAAACATTCATACAACTGACACGGAATAATAAATAAGGGAAAATAAATAGAACTTGTTATACTATACTATGTATTTTTAATGAATAGCCAAAAGATCCATTGATTGATTTATTAAGGGAGTTACAACCATAACTGGTCACCAGCCTCTCCAATAGAAGATACCACTATCAGATTTGTAGCCAAAGATCTGTTGAAGCTTACTACGATTTAAAAGATTCAAGTTAAAAATAAAATAATAAATACTATGATAAAAAAAACAAGAATTATGAAACGAATCTGTACTTGGCAACTAACAAGATAATTAAAATAAAATAACAATTTCAAATTCGTTAAACAAGCCTATAAAGTAAACCAGGACCAAGTGTTGTCATTAATACCATAAATTGTGAATAAGATTGTGATAACACTGGTAGGCTTATATGGAATAAGACCTGCGATTGGAATTAGGTCATAATTATTATAAGTGTTCATTCAGTCACATAATTTCTGGAAATTCCTATTTCGATCTACAACACAAGAACCAAGAAGAATTTAATGCACTGGAAGACTACGAATAAATCAACGTAAAAAAAAAATTATCATAGAAAAATAAAATTTATAAAGAAAACATGCAATAAATAAATTATGGTAATTATTATGGAAACGAAAAAAAGTGAAAAACTAAAAAAACAGAAAAAAAATGCAAACTAACTAGGCTGCACCGTCCTATTTATTAAAGTAATACAAAAAATAAATAAATAGGACCGTAGCCTAGTTAGTTTGCATTTTTTCTGGTTTTCTTTCCTATTTTTCTGTCTTTTCGTTTTTCTATTTTGTTCGTTTTCATAATTATTATCACCATTAACGCGCTTCTTTATTGCATTTTCTTTATTTATTTTAGTTTTGCATTAACTTATAATTAATTAATTTATAAATTAATTTATTTATAAAAACGAAAACACAGAAAAGCAGGAAAGAAAGCAGAAAAAAATGCAAACTAACTAGGCTACGGTTCTATTTTTGTTATTTTTTTATTACAATAATAAATAGGACGGTGCAGCCTAGTTAGTTTGTATTCTTTTTCTGTTTTTTAGTTTTTCACTTTTTTTTTCCCGTTTCCATAAAGAAAACATGCAATAAATAAATTATGGTAATTATTATGGAAACGAAAAAAAAGTGAAAAACTAAAAAAAAACAGAAAAAAAAATGCAAACTAACTAGGCTGCACCGTCCTATTTATTAAAGTAATACAAAAAATAAATAGATAGGACCGTAGCGTAGTTAGTTTGCATTTTTTCTGGTTTTCTTTCCTATTTTTCTGTGTTTTCGTTTTTCTAT
>JAHWFP010069917.1:26200-58290 GCA_023313725.1 Lithobius niger | reverse complement strand
TTTCTGGTTTTCTTTCCTATTTTTCTGTGTTTTCGTTTTTCTATTTTTTTCGTTTCCATAATTATTATCACCATTAACGCGCTAGTTTATTGCATTTTTTATATTTTTTTGGGTTTTGTATTTACTTATAATTAATTTTTTGTACGTTGATTTCCTGTAATGCAGCCTTTTTTTTTTTACCTTGGTTTCATTCTCTTTTTTTTTGCTTTCGTTTAGTTTTGTATTGCACAGAGTATAACATGGAACGAAAGCAAAAAATAAGGACGAAACCAGGACGAAAGTTGTAAATAATGAATAATAATAAATAGGATGGTGTAGCCTTGTTAAATTTGCATTTTTTTTTTTAGCCTGTTCTGTTTTTCTGTGTTTTCGTTTTTCTCCGTTTCCATAATTATTATCATTATTTTAACGCTCTTGTTTATTGCACGTTTTCGCTATTTTTGCAATGTTTATTCGATTTTCTTTTTTTCACGAAAAAAAAAAATCCCAAAGTCTAACATTTTCGCCACCAGAGCGGCGCAATCGGTCGCGATCGGGAACGGCATTGTGGGAGTCTGGCCGTGACGCATGCGCCTTGTCTTTTTTACCGGAAAGCACATGGCGGGGAGAGAAAGTGGAATTTGCCGTATTAGCTAAATTCTTTCCCGCAAATCTCTTGTTTTAGTCATCTCGCGAAACCCATTCTTTGGCTCCATCGTTTCTATGTGTTCTTAGGCGTGCGTTGTTCGTAGTTTACCATGGGTATACAAGCGTTGCAGAAGTTTATCGAGACCAATTGCCCAGGCGCTTGCGTCCCGGTGGATTTGCTCAAGATAGCTCGAAGTGTGGCTGTGCGACGAAGCCGTGGAGCTGGAGGAGGAAATAAGGGAGGCGGACCTGTAGCCGGAGGAGCATATACCAATGCCCGATTATGTCTCGTTGTAGACGGGGAATGCTGCCTGGATCGACTTTATGGGGGATTTTTCTCGGATTGGGTCTGCGGAGGACAATGGAACCGAATGGTTCAATTTTTGGCCGTTCTCATCCAGACGATCCAGCACAACAACATCGAACTGGCCGTCTTTTTCAATGGAAGTCTGGAGTCGCAGCGTATGGGCGAATGGATCAAACAACAACACAACGAGCGTAAAAAGATCAACCAGGTTTTGAAGCACGTCAATACGAAGGGCACCCCGCCCCCGAAAGTGTGGTGGGTGCCTCCCGTGTGTCTCACGACCTGTCTACGAATGGCTCTAAGACACCTGAACATAGCCGTCGTTTGCACCATGGATGACCACCATCAAGAAACCATTGCCTATTGCCGCGAAAATTATTTCCACGGTCTCATGGCCGAAGATGCCGAATACGCCATTTTTGACCCTCCCCGCTATTTTTCATCTGAGCAATTGAAGCTCACCTATAAGGTAAGATTGTAAGTTGGTTGGTAAGCCTGCCTCCCTTCCCTTTCCCGCCTGTCTTGTGAGTTTGATTATCCCAATCTTTATCCTCTTGTCTGGGTTTGGTCGGTGTGTCACGCCCAGTGCCTCTCTTTTCCCTCTACCCTTTACGCACAGACAAACCAAAAGTCGCCGGCGTGGCGGTAGGCTTAAAGTAGGCCTAAACCTGTGTTTGTTTATTGTTGTGTCCCTGTTATTTCGCGCGATTGCTGTGTTGAAGAGAGATATTATTGTTTTAATTTTGTTGACGTGTTTTTAAGTTCGTTGCACTTTATTTGCAGACTGAATAATAGCGTAATATGGGCCAAATTTTTGTTCTTTCTTCATTTAAGTTTAATCTTGATTTTGCTGCGATTTTTTAGAAACAGTTCTGATAAAAGTTGAACTGGTAAGGGTACGAGAGCAGGTTTTCAAACTACAGGCATGCTATCAGAAGATTCATTCAACACGTTGTGAACGTCACAACTACCCAAGTTATCGCGATTGCGTTTGGGCGCCACCTAGCTGAACAATGCAAGAACGAACTTTAATAATTTAAAGACAGTATATCATTTTTGACAACTCTTGTTGCGGATACATTAGATTCCAGCAACCCTGGGCTAGGCAGCCAACCAGGTTTGGATATTGTTACTGGCCAATTTTACATTGTTGTCCTTGGCTACTTGCCAAAAGTTTCGATAGGCTTGGATGATTTTAAGTTAAAGGTACATTCCTCCCAGCGCCATTTTTGTCGATCCTCCTCAAGTACAGCCCCAAAGTACTATTTACTTACCGTTAGTCAATCCGTTTTAAAATGTGGCATCTAGGAGATTTTCTGTTGAATAATGGGAACTAAGTATAAGGGCAGTGGCTCCTTCCACGTGCACCGTGGCTCTTTTCCTTTCATGTCTCGCGGCTGATTGGTCGCGAGGTTTGTCGGTGGAGGTTCGGGGTCCACTACCGCAGAAGCTCCGAGCAAGATGGTCGGCCTATCTAGATTCCGGCGCGTGAAGTTCAGAAAGGTTTAAAATTTTGGTTGGGGTTTCTGATGTTATGTGGTTAGGTTAGGTAAATTTGGAAAAAAAACTGACCTCATTTTCGAGAAACGGCGACCTTAATTTACACTTTATACCAATGGAGGTAGTACAACGAACGTATACAGATCGATGGTGGACGCGTTTGGAGCCGCTGTGGAAGTGGTTCCAACGTTCGTTTCAGCTTATAAAATTCAGGAAGAAACTAGACATGAATAGTATTTTCATGTGCTAATTGAATGTGGAAGTGATGGTCTGCATTCCTGTACAAGTGGACAAACATTATCACACTACTGATTATCTGTCTGTGCATTTCCGTGGGGGGGGGGGGGGGTTTTTTTTTGTTTTTGATGGGGGGTTAAGATTTCTTTCCAGGAACTTGTAAATGTGGTGGGGGAGGGGTGGCGAAAATTTGGCGGTTCCGAGTTCGGCCCCCCCCCCCCCCCCCCATAAAACTGACTCGTAGGCTTTTATCGATCGACACACGGAAATCCAGTTTAAAATTTGGACGTGAAAATACTAGCCTCACGTCCATGTTTTTAGTGTTAATAATTCGTGTGGACAGGAAAATAGACAATTAACGTTCAGTTTTATACTCAATTTAAATTTTGACGAGAAAATGTTAAAGCCATGTTTTTACTGTTAATAATTTGTTTGGACAGTAGACCATTCACGTCCAGTTTATGCTCACGTTTAATGTAGCCTTCACGTCCATGTTTTTACCAAGAATTTAGAGTTTCCTAGATTTTGTTCACTTTTGTTTTTAGTAATTTGTTTTAAACTTGTAATTTGTTTGGACGGGAATATAGACCATTCACATTCAGTTTCTTTTCATAATCTGGAACATTTGTTGTTTGGACGGGAATATAGACCATTCACGTTCAGTTTCTTTTCATAATCTGGAACGTTTGTTGTTTGGACGGGAAAAGTGTGTAGTCAGGTCGCACGTTAAGCTCCGCTCCCGAAAGCTTGCGACCAATCGGCCGCGAGACGTGAAAGGAAGAGAGCCATGGTGGACGTGGAAGGAGCCACTGCAATATTTATTAGCATCTTGCGATTAAGTGATCATTTGCGTGCTTACAATAACCTTGACGTTCATCTGTGAGTGTGTGTGTACTCATTTTTAATTGTTTGCTAATAATTACCATGAGATCAAACGTCTAAAGGGCCAATGCGGTAAAAATAAAAATTATTTATGCCAATAGATCGCCGAAGAAAAATTATAAGATAATGGCCTAAAAAATTATTAGTGAGATGTTAAAATACAAAAATCATTCCGGTTTGCACCGACCCAATTTTTGCATTTCATGCTGTTTCGTATACTACGCCTAAAGCCAACTAGATAGCAACTGCGTTCCTCACTGTGAGGATCGCAGCTACTATCGTAGTTGACGTTGTATTACTATGCAGTGTCCCTCAAAACGGTGCGATGGTAACATGCGCATGTGGCGATTGACGCATGGCTATTAAAAGGCAGACGGAATGTACCTTTAAGTTAGTTACAAGACTTGTGTAACCTTACACCTAATGTCCAATAGCCTACCCGAAAATCCACTCCATTGCCCATGGTACTTAGAATCCTTGTTTTGTGCAAAGTCTGAAGAAGCAAAGTGCGAGAGGATGAACTGGGCTTTTGCACACTGACTGAGAAAAGGCCTTCAATCGTGGGGCAACAAACTGAGAATTTAAGGGCAATGACATCCATTTCGACCTGCATGTTTGACTTTTGGATTACTTACACAATAACTAAACACAAGAATTGCGGTAAGAATACGTTACTACATCTGATAAGCTTCACCTAAACACGACACAGAGGTCGCCATTGTTTTGCTGGAACGCGCAGAAATTAATGCCGACAGATGGATCTTTTAGATTTCTACTCGCAGGCGATGAGATAGCTGTATTGACTGTGAGGAGCTCAAGCGTCTGACTGCCCTAGCTGGCCGGCAGTGTAGTGGCCAGCTAAGGCCTTCAAGACGCTTGAGCTCCTCACAGTCAATACAGCTATCTCAATCGGCTGCGAGTCGCAATCGAAAAGTGACATCTGTCGGCATTAATTTCTGAGCGTTCCAGCAAAACAATGGCGATCTCCGTGTCGTGTTTACAGTAATTAAATTGTTATATCGGACGCAACCCTTCCGTATGTCAATCTAGTAGCAGTCGCCACTTGACCAGTAGACCTTACAAAGCACTCGCCATTTCACAATTTATACTCACCAAATACATCTTGCATGATGCAACTCCAGGTATTAGTGCAGAAATTGTTATATAGCCCTTATAAATCTGAGCATAACACCACAAACCGTTCTACTCTAACTTGTATGGTTCCAGAGATATCCCTTTTTTAGTGGCATGCTCTGTAGCTAGTCGCTGCTTTGGCAAGTAATGCTGAATTCCAAGTCGCCGACTGTTGATTTCCACTCGCCATATGGCGGTTGGCGACTGAAATTGGGAAGGGTTGATCGGACGTACGTAACATATTCTTACCGCAATTTCTTGTATTTAGTTAAATTGTGTAAGTGATCCAAAAGTCAAACATGCACGTCAAAATGGATGTAATTGCCCTTTAAGTTTCAACACTGTTCTGGACTTGCGAATTATAAGGGTCCCTCCCTTAACTGCACCGCGTTCGGGCCTACTTCCGCAGAAGCTCCGAGCATGATGGCCGGCCTACCTAGCCTAGATTCCGGCGCGTGAAGGTTAGACAGACAAGTTTTTGGTTGCGGTTTCTGATGTGATGTAGTTAGCCACAGCGTGCGAGGCTCGTAATTTGGGGAAAAACTGACATAATTTTCGTGAACAGCGACCTTGATTTACCCTTTTCACCAATTGAGATAGTACAACCTTTCACATATACAGATCGATGTGGAAGTGGCTCCCTGCGTTATGCTAGAATTAACTCAATTAAACCGATGAACTTTCCATACCATTATTGGGGCGGAGGCCTCACTTGGGCAGTCATTATCAAAATGTGCACCATTTTGGCCTAATTAACACGTTCGCTTGTACCCCGCTTGGTGGATTTTCCTTCACATAGGCTAAATCAAGGTGTGTCACCTTGTGAAGGGCCCAGACTCTTCCCACACTCTGGTGCCACCCAGCAAAATAGCTGACCTGTCCAAGGTTTGCCAAGGTATCGTTGGATGTCCGCATTTGTATAGTAAGCCGTAACTAGTGTGCCAAGTTTTTAGATGTGGCACAAGAGGATTTGGCTAACCGATCTGGTGAACATGATATCAAGAAATGGTAGTTTGCCTTCAACTTCCTCTGGAAGTCTATGACCGTTGGTTTCGAGTGTACGCGAGAGAAGCCAACATCCGGGGGGCCGCAACTACCTTTTCTTAATGTCATGTTCACCAGATCTTGTATCACAGACTGTCACTTAAGCAAAACCAAAATCCGTCCAAGTTCCACAATTCAAGCTTGCAAATTTTCGACTATCTGCTGATAGGCTTCTTCAGGCAAGAGTCGTGAGACTTGCACCATAAATTAACGGTATTTTACAACGGGTTTACAACTTCGGGCCCTCCTGTAGAACAAGCTCGGGCGCATTGTTGAACACTCGTCCACACCAACGATAGCTAGATAATTTCTTGCCCGAGCTAAAACTTTTCCTTGAAAGAGGATTTCCGGCAAATTTGGTCAACGTCAAGACGAATCGAGAATGGGAACACCAGAAGACCAAAAAAGACAGAACGGCTTCCTATTCAACCATCGGAGTGCGTTACATTCGTACGAAGTGAGGGAATTGAGCAATTGCTCCATCGACATAGTGTACAGTGCCGTCTGCTATTTCTACCAAATCTGAAAAAGCTCCTTACAACTCCATCTGTGAAGAACTAACACCACCACCTTGCCGCCCCCCAACCCCATACCCTCCCGCCTCTAAATTTCCACAGCAACCCTTCCTAATGACGGTCGCCACTCGCCATTTGGCGAGTGGAAATCAACAGTTGGCGACTTAGAATTTAGCTTTACTCGCCAAAATGACGACTACAGGGTTCAGACAAAACCTGTAGAACCTGGGAATCTCAAGGAAAAAGAAAATAGTGCCAAAATGTCAAGGAAATTTCAGGGAAAACAAGAATTTCTTTGAAAAGCAAGGAAAAGACAGGGAAATTAGAAAACATGTCATTGTGTCTGATCTGTAAGTTCCATTGAATTAGCAGATCGGAAACAAAATCCTGGGCTAGTAGCAAATATTTTAATTTGTGCCTTAATATGTCCAAGTATTTTAGATATTACTTCAATAAACCAAATCTTAGGCTGGTACCTATATCTGTGATGAAAATGTCTTGTCTGGACTAGTCTCTTTAAGTAGCTAATTTTAGGATGTTTAATTATTTTCTTACAAATATTATAAAAACATGAGCTACTGTACTGCCTGTTCCCCTAACTGAACAATTTGTAAACACCTGGAAATTGCCATTGGGTGCACCTGGAAATGTCAGGGAAACTTAGAATAAAAAATTTGTCTGAACCTTGAACTAGCTACAGAGCATATCACTAAAAAAGAGGTATCTCTGGAACCATATAAGTTAGAGGCGAACGGTTTGCGGCGTTATGCTCAGATAATTTTCTGGATTTTCTGCATTAATACTGGAGTTAAAAACATTGCACAATTTTATTAATGCATAAATTACAGAAACCTTGCATCATACAAGACATATTTGGTATGTGGTGAGTAGAAATTGTGAAAGGCGCGTGCTTTGTAAGGTCTACTGGCCAAGTGGCGACTGCTACTAGATTGACATTCGAAAGAGTTGTTCCACAGCCCACCACGCACAATACTCTACCAGGAGCTAGGTTCTGCCTCCAACTTCTCCCCCACCAACTAGTGCAAATGAGGTTGCAGTGTCCGATGCTCTCGCATCCACACAGCCCTCCGCAAATTTGAAGGAACTCTCCGGAGTTGTATATCGGATTCCCTGCTGACATTTTGGGGATTATCCTAACGTCCCTTCACTCCACCAAAGGCCCTACAGCACTTAGATTACACACCTGACTCATAAGACCTTATTTTGTCCTTGGGACAAAACAATGTCCTACGAGTTAAGGTGTGTAATCCCAATGTTTGTAGGGCTTTTATTAGGGTGCAAGGGTCTTGAGGTAAGTGTTAGTGCACACGTTGGGGCCACCTGCCATGGGGATAAGCTCAATGCTATAGCCCAACACCACAGAAAGACCAAGCACTCTATAGTGTACTATGAAACGCTTTTGCTGGCTACGTTTGCCTCTTAAAACCTGACGGGTCCTTAAAGCGACTGAAGAGAGCTTGGTGCACCACTAGCTTGCAGCCGAATTTGGCCGGAACTGGCATCTCCTTTGACGCGTTCATTTATAGTTCAGCGGTCTGCTTATCCATGCGCGTCATTTCGAAATTTTGTAAAATATGACATGTGAATACTTCCTTTTCCTCCGCGTTGTGCGTTTTTTTCTGGGAAGGAGAACGGTCTAGGCTATTCTCTGAAAATTCAAGTTGAACTGTGTTGCTTGGTGGTGTAGATGTGATTTCCGTTTTTAGTATGAAATAGTGAACGTTGTAAGAAAGGAAAATCGTCGAAATTGCAGTTTCAAGACCTGCTGCTACTACAGTAGCCCTACTTCATGTTGCAACCCACAGCAAAAAAAAAGACGATATTCAGGTAGCCTAAATATTTTCGCTTGTGTTTATGTTGGAGGTAGGTGTGGTTCCTTCGCTGCCTATCCTTGATGGGTAGTTTTGTTCCTTTGTAAAATATTTTTTAAATCTGGGTTACTATATTACTGGTGTTTCTGTTTGTCTGAACAATATTGGCTTTCAATGCTGACCATGCATCCATTGCGTGACCCTACAAACACCTGTATGCCTACTGTCTGTAAGCAAACTTCATGACTCTTGAGTGCCCCGAAAGTATAACTTATTGCCACACCAAGTGTGTAAAAATTTCTGTGCGACCCGTCTGCTTTTGTAGTTAAACAGGACGGAAAGCCAAATGGGCTCGAAGTGTTAAATAAGGATGCAAGCCTGGGACTGGTACCTTGGAAATTCGGCAGGTGTATTTCAGCCATCTTTACAAGCCTGCGGACCGTCCTTGCCATCGGTGCTCAGTCCCCTGAGGGCACCCATTGGTTGGGCTTTGTCCCGGCTTCCCCTTGCACTGTTTTTCAACTCTGCTTGCCCATGGGCACCTGTGTACCGGGACCGGGGCTCGACGCCCGGCCCGTTGCTTTAGCTTTCCCTCTGAGGACCGTGACCTGCAGCAGTGTAATGGACCGCGTTTGCTGTCCACCTTCTTCCTGAATATGCTAGCTGTCTCTGCCTTGGTAACCGGCGATCGTTGCAGCCATTCTACCACGCTGTCACTCGGATATTTAGCGCCGACCCGTGCCAACATACTACTTCATGGCATCCGGGGGACCGAGCTCCCTGCCTGTCAGTTCTTCACGGTCCCACTATTTTCAAGCGACCGGACGACCAACAATCAAGGACCGATTTGCGGTCTACCTTTGGTTGTCTGCCAACGTCACCACCTTCTGCACTTCGAGTCTGCGCAGCCTTCTTCTTCCTGTCGCACAGTACTAGGGTCAGGGTCCACTACCGGGCCCAATATGCCCCTTCTTTCCTGCGGACCAGTCCACCTTTGGAGTGTCGCTTGCTTCGTCGCCTTCTGCGCGTTAAGTCTGTGCAGCCTCACTATCATAGAGGCCAACTCGTTGACCATCATTTCACCTTTCCCCTAACGAGGCCTTGACCATGTCGGACATGCTATGTACTACTCTACGGTCACCAGTTCTGTCCCTGGAAACAGGTCCCTGTCCACAATCCCCTTCAGCTTCTGTCTACAGTTTGCCATGCATGTAAAGCCTTCGATGTATCCAATGACACCGTAGTGCCACTGCTGGACAGCCATCACGTGGTCAGCCGCTCGACACATCTGTCTGCATCACTCCTTTCCCGGTAATCCTCTGCACTGTTGTCGCTTGCATCCTTCTTTTCGGCAAAATTTCCATTACAGAAGGATCTATGCCTCTTCAGCCTCGGCCCACAGTCCCCTAGGCCTTGGGTCTGCTGAGGAAATTCAGGGGAACCACAGCAACATGACAAACGTTTTCTGTCGTTGCTAGCTCCTGCCTCCGGGCTCTTCTCGCCAAGAGCTTTGCTGTTGTCTTGCATACTCCTTCATTCGTCGTATACCTTTTCTCTCAACCTGCGTCCACGGTCCCTGCATCCCTATTCAGCTTTGTACACCAGACGCCCGGGGCTCGGACTTGCGTTCGGGCCCGGTGTTCCCACTTTCGTCCTACCACCGTCAGTCCACTTCTTCCCGGTGTTCCCACTTTCATCCTATCACCGTCAGTCCACTTCTTCAAGAACTCGGATTCCTGTTCTCGTTCTCCTTTGATCGCTTTTCACGGTCTCCCTTTCCCCCGGACCAGAGGCCTTCCGGGCACCCAAGGGAACCACTTTTTCAGCACATCAGTGTACAGATGCAACCACCAACATTATTTAATTTTATTACTGTGCCTTTGTCCGGGACCGTGTCCGGACCCAGCCCCCCACCACCTCTTTCTATCGGCTACCTTCGGTCAGCCCTTTGCACTGACGAGCATTACTGCTGTGGTCCCCTCCTTCAGCCTCGCACTGTGTTGCTAAACCTGCACGATGCCCCCGTTCGGTCGACATGCCTTTACACAGGTATGCCTGAGGTCCACTTCTTTTCAAGTCATCTGCAGCAACGGTCCCTCGTTTCTTTCCTTACCTTGTACTACGACAAGACAGAAAGGGGGAGGGGGCGACCAACTCACAAACACTCTGGCCTTGGGCACCGCTTCAACCCTCCAATCACGTTAAGCATACAGCTGAACATCGTTTCTCCGCCATGAAGATGTACCTTGAAGACTTTGGAATATTGCCAGTATCGCTACCTACTGTGCATCGGTTCTGCGCAGCCTCTGTGATCGATACACCAAGTCAACGGTGTACCGACTTTGTTGGACGTGCTATTCTGCTCCTCTTTCTACGGTTGCCACTATACTCATCCAGGGATTCATCTTTGGGACCGGTGTACCAGACTTTCTCTCGGTCTCCCTGTTACCCAAACCCTCGCTCGTATTTCGGGCCTGGGCCCGGTACCCTTGTCTGCAGACCGCCCTTGATCGCCTGCCTTCCGGATCGAACCTCCTTTAGCCACTCAGGGTTTGGAAAGATGATAGCTATTCGGTCCCCTTCCCCGCAGTACAGCGGGTTTGTTTACCAAGGGATCGATCGTCCGCTATAGACTCGTCTGTGAACTACAGTTGCCGGCCTCTGTCCCTTACAAGTACATCTGCCTAGTTCCAATCTTCTGTTTCCTGCCGACGACCATCTTCACTGCAGCTATTCGCCACTCAGCGCTTCTCCCATTAGGAACTATAGAAGAACTACAGGTGACCGCTTCGTTTCCCTTTTATCATAGGACTGGCTCTACTGGTTTCTCTTTACGGTCCCAAGGGACCAGTCGGACCTATCGTGGCCTCACACCTTACAGCGACAACGATTACATGAAGTCAGTACTTTTGATAGACACAGACTTACACGACTCAACCTTCATGTCGGACTGCATCTTTTTCTTATGCGGTTCCCCTTGCCAAATAGGGATATCTTGATATTGATATCGGTATCTGTATTTATCGGTGTCGGACCACTGTAAGGTTTCCGATACAGATATTCGTTACGCCAAGAAACGCATCAGTTTTCCCTGCAAAATTGACACCAATTACGGCAAAAGCAATAACCAAGTGAGAAAAGGAAAGCTGATTACCCTTGACTATCCTGTACAGGTCGACAACACTTTTTTCAGTCGTCCGTTGATCCTTCCTCGGCCCTATTGTCGAGACAAACTCGACGGATGTACGTCCGCGAGCCTTTCCAACCTAGACCAACTTACCGGTCTCCCTGTCCCTTCTGGTCCTCCCGGCCATTATGGGACAAACGAGGAGGGCCCACACGGCCTCTAGAAGGGCTAGATTAACCAGCCCCACCACAACTGAGTGCCTCTCTTACTTCTTCCAGCTCGTCTCTACGCCTCGACTACTCCACCTGTGTGATCATCCGGAACATGGCCACGGTCACCCCGAACGGTGGTCCCCTGCGACTGAATCTGCCACAACGGCTGAAACTTTGTTTCCTGGCGCCCTGTCCCCTGTCTTTTTCTTTTAAGGCATTAATTACCGCTTCTCAATAGAAACTGCCAAGATGTAACTCACAATAATTTTAACGTCACCACACGCTCTACCCATCACACGTGCTGTGTGTGGCAGTGGTCTGGCTACGGCCCTGGCAGGTATCGCGATGATTTTTCTTAGCATGCAGCAGCATACTAAGATAACAAATACAGAGATCCAAAAAGCTTTGGAACTACTTGAAAACCAAATGCGCACCGCTTTATGATCAAGATGAAGCTGACGGCATTCCGAAATCTGTTAAATTGTTTGGTGTCTTGAGAGACAGGTGTTAGCTGTATGTCTTAGTTTAATGCAGGAATTGGCACATTTCGCTAAAATGTGTGGATGCACAACAATCAATGCCGAACTCGTTGCACTTTTGATGTATCCTCACCTGACATTACGACATCATCCTACTTGTAATGCAGAAGAAGAAGATGTACGACAGAAATCACTGGACTGGAAGCAATCGGGTTGCGGGGGTCGTAAAGTAGTCATTCAAGGTCATCGGTTCCCAAGGTTAAGAAAGTGATGCAAAGCAGGTAAAACGATTAAGTGTTGCAATTGTAATAACAAGGACATTAGGCCCGCGACTATCGCAAAAAGAAGAATAAGAGTTCTACTTATAGTAGAATAAGATTTCTACTTATAGTAATTTGTCGGAAAGACCAAAAAGCGAATCAGTGATGGTTTTAAAATAACAAAAATCACCATCGGGGGAGAAGTCAAGAAGGGCAAACAGGAAAATGAGTGGCTAGTCTACTGGAGAGAGTATCGTGATGATGAACGACCGTAAATATTTTGTGGTGTAAGCAATGCTTCACAAGTAGCTTGCATTGACAGCAGACGTCAGCGGCAGTAACTGGAAAGGCACTGTAATAATGAAATGCCATGACACCGGAATACCCAAAGTATACTACGTACCATCAATTCAGACGATTGTCATCTCAGTGGGAGTTTTGCAGAATGCAAAATACCTGTCTTTTCAGGAAGATGTATATCTAATTCAAAACCCTGACGGAATAACGGTGTGCTAATGAATATTCCGAGGCTGTGGGACAATCCCAATGGCAGAATATTTTCAGCCGGGCTGCGACAAGCTTTTTGCAAACTAAAAACTGTCTGCGGGTGGCAAGAAGGGTGTGCAGATAGAATTTTGCATTATGCAAAATTTTGAGTTAGGCCCATTTGGGTTCTGAACAAGTTTCTTGCGAGTACTTTTTTTCTAGACCTTTGTAGGTTGTTTTGCGAAACAACTTGAGAACGACCAAACCTACCATCATGACCGTTTAAGCTGCATTAGATAACTAATTCCAGGGTTTTATTAGCTATCTAATGGATGACGAACTCAATGTGTTGCTGAGAAGACAATGGGAAATCAACCCAACAAATACGGAGGCCACGCTCACACTTCAAATTCCTAGCAGACGACGAACGGTCGTTGCACGATGTTTTGAGTAAAGTGGACTGCCTGTGAATTTACATCTCCAGGGCAGCTGATCATCGAAAATTTGCAAAGATATGAAGTGATATCTTGACTTTATGAGAATAATCGTGTCTACAGTTATTTCTTCAACGTAAAACTACCATAGCTTAGCTTCTAATTAATATTAAGCATTTTCATTACCCTCGTCGCAAAATATACATCTTCGTCTTTCATCTAAGCCTAATTGCATTCATTTGTCCGAATTAGAACAGCTACTGTAGCGGTTTAAAGATGGAACATGTGGTAAAATAGGGCAAAAGGCACAGCGCTACACTGGAAAAAACTACTGTAGCTTAGCTTGTAATTAATATAACTCGTTTTAATTACCCTTGTTGGAAAATATACATCTTCATCTAAGCCTACTCATGTCCATTTATCCAGATTAGAACAGGTACTGCGGCTGTTTAAGTCGGGAATTTTCATATTATGTGCTGTTGTATGTATAACCTGCGTAAACGGCCTGAAGTAACTTAAATAACGTATTTCGGCAAAAAGGATTAATTTTACCAAAAATGATTAGAACCTTTTTTGAAGGAAATTTTATAAACATAATTCGTAACAGGTTAATTTTCAATCGTATGAACGGTTTAGACACTAGAAGCAACATTCTTTTTCTTTTTTGGCTAAGTCTTTGGTCCTGGTTACGGGGTCCAGGTTTGAAACACTCTGTGGTCCCGGTGAATTTGTTGAAAACTAGGTCTTGATCGTGTTAAACACGAAACAATTATGCCGTCAAAATGTCCCCCCCCCCCCTTGCTAAATCCGCCCCTGCAACCTGGAAAACTCGGGGAAAAAGTTAAGATTTTTAAAATAATGTATTTCCCATCTGAAAGCTTTTTTAAACACAAAACTGGTAAAATGTGTGAAAAAAATTCCTTCCTAAAATTACGGTAAATAGCCTGGAAAATGACTTCATCTACTCTGGGAAATTGATTTCAGTATTTTGGTGGGAACCCTGTTGTACTCCCACTTTTAAACAATGCTTTAACCTCAACGCCGTGAAAGAACTCATTTTGGAGCCACACTTTTAAACAATGAAAACCAATTAAGTACTGGTACAAGGCAAATAAGAACCTGCCCCTGGCTGTTGCAGACATAGGGCCTTAGGGCTTCGGGCAGATGACCAGGAGTAGTTAACGCTCGTTAAACCCTTTAAGAACCTGCCCCATCATTGAACAATGAAAACGTAATAATGGCCTTGTGAACTCAATTTAAACTGGTATTGTTTTAGCATCTTATTTCCGAAGTTTTCCGGGGGGAGGGGGGGGGGAATGAGAATTAGCCCTTCACGAAAACTACAATTTGCTTGTTGTAGCGCGTTAAGTGTAAAAAAAGAAAATTGCTGTGTTCGTACTGAAACGTCGATTCTTGGCAAGACAGGGCTACTCTCTATAAGAAGCCTCTTTAATAAGACTACTACTTTACGTCTTCATGAACTTGTCGACGGTTGTAACAATGGAAGAGGAGTACAAGTTTTTAAAATTCCCCAATTTGTGTGGAAACTTTTAGGCTAGGCCTATGCCGAATTTGTTGAAAACTGTCGGCTGTATGATAGACGTTCTAATATTTCCCCGAATTTTTAAAGATTGTCTTCAACCCTAATTACAGGTTGTTTTTTTGTTCTCTTTTACTTTTCTTTCATGTTGGTTTCGTTGTTTCAAATTGTTTTCGTTTTCTTGCACTTTGGTTTCTTTTTAGTTTTAGTTGGCAGCTAGTTTTACAAAATCTTTTAAGCCGAAGCAAATTAAACGGTGAATACCTAGTGTAATTTACAGTTAATAAATTATGATCATGTAGGTTTAAAAACTGATTAAATCCATGATTTTAAAAAAAGGGGGGAGGGGTGGTCCCTGTTCATTTTTATAAGGACATTTCTTTGCGTATTTACGCCACCCCCCAATACTTTGACTAAGTTTTTCTGACCCCTTCGTGGGCCGCTTAAAAATGATCACACTGATATCGTTGCACGTATGTTGGTAAAATTCTCATGCAGCTTGGGAAGAAGTGCCAAATGCCAAAGTGAAGTCAAAAATTGAACAAAAACGTTAATATTTAAATATCCGCCACACGTTACGTTAGGAAGTTATGATCGCTATATCCATGCACTTTCCTTACTGCGAATTTTTTTTTGGGGGGGGGGGGGGGGAGGGGGAAAAAAAGCTAGCCCACCCATACACTAAACCTTGATCTGCCCTCGTCTGCTTAACTAGAAAGTGCAACCATCACTCCGACAGTAGTTTATTTTTTTCTTGTTAGTGCTAAAATTTATTTCCACCGATGTGTCGAGCAGAGTGACAAATGGGTTATGAAATACCGTTACGAAGTGGCTGTTGAGAAATTTAATCCTCACTGGAGCTGTAATTTATTTTTTTAAATGTACCTTCACTCTGTTGGAATTAGTGCGTTCCTACTGCTCTAATCGTGTGCTGCAAGTCATAATGAGGAAATTCCTGCGGAACTTTGGTCTGGCCTCTTGCTAGACTGCCTACAGCTGGAGAGCTGGTGTGTTCCCTGTAGGGTGAATGGCATTTAGCCTACTACTTTTAGCCGTGTGATGCACTGTTACGTAACAATGTGGACAGCCTAAGTCAAAAAAAATATTCTGTAGCACAGGTTTAATGTGACATTTTGCAATTTATGCAGACCCTACTTGGATAACTACAGTCCGCCCACGGTGATTTTGTTTCACTAATTCGAATCAACGAATACCAACGGCGATATTAGTTTTGATTTAGGCAGTTTTTTTTAGGTGGCCTGCTGTTTTAACCGTTCAACAAAAAATATCACCAAATTAAAAAGTTAATTTTTTAGGCGGTTAGCACCAGATCAAAAAAAACAAAAACCAATCCAGTAATAACTCTTCTATCTGTCAAAGTACAAGTTCCTAGTTGTTGTGTCCACATGGCCTTCTAAAAACTTAATAGCAATACCATTTTTCCTGAACTTCTAAACTCTGAGGTTAAGAGCCACGTTAAGCTGGCAAAAAAAAACCTTTGACTGGAGTGGATTTTAAAAATTACAGTACACTGTGCATGAAGTTAAAGTCCATTTTTTTTATTAACTTGCCCAATTCCATTGCCAGTTGGAGAGTGTTTGGTAGATTTCTGCACATATGTCATTCGCCGTAATAGTTGTAAAGCCTTACCTGATTGTTTAGGCTAATGTATCGTCCAAAATGTCGGCTTGTTGAAGACCTAGTGTTTTCATACAGGACTTTCACCTTTGACAGAATTTGGTCATCCCTGTGATGTGCTGCCTTAGCAATTAACTAATGGTAGCCAGCTCTCGTAGCTTTCCTCCTAAATTTAGGTAATTTCTTTTTGTCCTACTTCTAGGAATTTTTTTTTTATCTGCAATTAGTAGCTTAAGTGCGGCATGAGAAGACAAAAGTTAAGCGTTTCTGCGACCTACAGCAAATGTCTATATAGAGTAGTTAGCATTGCATAATTATCCTAACAGAATCTCTCCTTTACATTAACACACTGTATAAAATAAGTAACAATTAGCGTAACCTCTGCCGTGCTTAGTTGAGAAGTGCTATTATCAATACTATGCAATAATTAATATGAACATCCCAAAATATAAGGTGAAAACCCCCTTCAGATATCACATGGTTGGTTGATAAGTGCCAAAAAAAGTGACCTTTATCTAATGCGGGGTAGTATTTGGCCAATTAAGATCTGTTGTGAGCTTGCACACCGACATGGCGCCAGGATGTGATCAATACTGTTCATGTTCTCTGATGGAGGGTTTGCTCTTCCACTTCTGTCAACTTGTGCATCCAAAATCATGGAAAAATCTATGAAGAGGATGCTGTGGTAGCACGTGTTGAGACGTGGGCTGAAATTAATGCGGTCATGTGCACATTGGAGGAATAAAATTGATCTTGCCTCATTTTTAATATTCAGTGACCTTGCTGAAATTGCAAGGTTAGGTAGGCTAGCAAATAAAAAAAAAAAAGCAGAAGAATCCTAATTGCTAGACTATGTTGGCTACTGTCGAATCAAATAGGCCCTATTTTTTTAATAACTGAATTTTACTGAAGTTTGCCATTTGAATACCCCAGTTTGTCAGGTTATGCAAATTTTGTGAACTCGTTGAACTGCGGTAATCACCAATTGATAGCTTAAAGAGGGATTACCACCAAATGACACGCTGCAGCATCTATAGCCCATTTGCCGCTATCTAATTCTGTCTAGCCCTTACGTTCAACAGGCGAAGGAACGCACAAATAAAGTTCTTTTTACACAACAAACAAGCCATGCGACTCCTTAATTATTGGATGTAAAGTTGGTGCACCTACATGCACTAAGAAGCAACCATTAAAGTTAAGCATAACAACATCATGGGTGCTGTTTTTCTGTATATCGACTATTTTGAACCGCTAGGTGGGGGACAACTAGTGACAGTAATATAGTTAACCTTGACCGCTTCCTCCGTGGTGGACGTGGATAAACCAACTTTACAATGAATAATTAAGGAGGCACATGGCTAGTTTGTTGTGTAAAAAGAACTTTATTTGTGCGTTCCTTCGCCTGTTGAACGTAAGGGCTAGACAGAATTAGATATCGGCAAATGGGCTATAGATGCTGCAGCGTGTCATTTGGTGGTAATCCCACCAAATCGATGACGAAGTAAGCGGTGATGTGGTATCCTGATGAAGACAGTCGTTCTGAGTCCCTCCATCTCCAGAAAAACCTGACTGTCGAAAATTTGCAAGGATATTGGAACGGTAAATATCCTTTACTTTGAAATCAAAGCGTACAAAACGTAAACATGGACTCGAACTTTAAAAGTAAGCGATGTGACATTTTTAAATATAAACAAATGCTGGTTGTAGCTATCAAAAATAGCCAAATTTGGCTCCACTCTTGCTATTGATTAGAATTCTAATTTTACCATTGTTGATCATTAACTCGGTGGTTCCCAACCTTTTTCAAACGGTAAATATCCTTTACTTTAAAATCTAAGCGTACAAAACATAAACATTGTTTATATTTGCATTTCTATTTGGATAGCATGTTAAATTCAAACTTTAGAAGACGGTTTATGCATGTAAAAAAAAAAAACTTTTTACAAATATGTGGTGAACCAAATAAGTTAAGCTTAAATCAGGGGAAAAAATCAATATTTTTTTCCATGAACACTATTAACAACACAAATTTTCAATAAAATTTCTTATGATTTAGAAATCGGGTGCTAGCACCATAATACCAGATATCGCCTCGTTCATAAGTACTGGGAAAAACCGAGCACCGGGGTACTAAGCTTGGTACCGGCATCAGCTGACAAATTTCTGGAACCGTCCGACGCTAGTTCAGTATTTATTACAGGGTTCCCACCAACCTGGAAAACTCGGGGAATTTAAACTACGTTTGAAACTCGGGGAGAAATTAGAGAATTCTCTGATTTTTTACAAAAAAACCTGGAAAACCCCGGCCCGCCCCCCCACTAGGATTTTAAATAATGCACTTCCCATCTAAAAGCTTCAGCCATTTTAACGCAAAACTGGTAAAGTGTGTGAAGAAAATTCCTCTCCAAAGTTATGGTAAATAGCCTGGAAAATTATCTACTCTGGAAAACTCGGGGAAATTCATTTCAGTATTTTGATGGGAGCTTTGTATTAGCCAGCTAAAAATAATTCTTTAAATGCAGCATAAACCGCTGAAGATTAAAATTAAAGGATAAGGCAGCCAAAAATAATAAAGCGCACGGGTGGTGTTTTGATGCATCGTTTGCAACGTGTGTGTGTGGTGGTGGTGGTGGTGGGGGGGGGGTTGTTTTATGAAACAGCCAGCATAGTTCAAGTTCAATTGGAAATTTAAGTTCAGTATAATTGATGCGGGTACTCAAGGGGTTTACCGAACGATTTTGAAATTGCGTTTTTGTTCACTTGAGTAACATTTTCACTTCTTAATGAATTGCATTACCTTCTAATTGCAGGGATCATTAGAAACCAAAGAGTTCATTTTGGATGAAGTGGCTAAAGGCTTAGACCTTCATCCCAACCGTTTTTGTGTGTTCGCTGCCTTGCTTGGCAACTATTTGCTGACAGAGGAAGATCTCCATGAATTTTATAAGACTATTTGCCCTGAAGCCAAAACCAAGGTAAGAATGTTTTTAGCCTGCATTAGATTTAACAAACGTTGAAAACATGCCTTAATCCTTTTCCATTAAGGCTGATGGGAAATCCCGTCCGTTGATGGAAAAGCCAGATCAATAGAATAAAGCACTATAAAGTTATTCAGTAAAAACCAATAAATATGCACGTAGCCACGCGAAAAAACAGATTAGCTGCAGACAATTTTTCCCTGACAATTGGTGTCGCAGACAGTGGCAGAAAATTCTGCCTTGTGGCTTGACAATATTGGATCATTTGCCTGTCCATGTTTAGGGCAAATTCAGCAAATCTGCTTATGGTTGTTTTTAGTGGACAACACAGGTGTATTTTGGAGAGAAAAAATCTCACTCTAATTCAAAGTTCTGCAAAACCCATTCATTTTTTCAGTGTATTTTCAATGAACAGTTCGGACTCCAATTTGGTATTAGTTTTGGGCTTCACGTTCATCATCTTTTGGCGTAGTTTGTGGTGTTTCTCGCTTACCTGTGACGAGCAACCCAAAACAAACACCAAATTGGAGTCCGAATTGTTCATCGAAAAGTTGCGATGAAAAAACTTGTGTTTTTGCAGAACTTTGAATTGTAGCATGATTTTTTTTCTCTCCAGTGTTTTGCCATCATTTAAAATAAAAAGCCATTCAGCATTTTTTAAATCAATATTTATTTGTAGGCAAGCAATTTTGAAAGTTGGTTCTAACACATTGAGCTCGTCTCCACAAAAATAGGGCTGACTGTCGCAGACACTTCAGTGATTTTAACTTGAGACACTCTTCTACAATAACAATCACGTTAGTCTCTAGAGGTGGCTCCGTAAGGGAACCTAGTATTGTTTTCCATCTCTCACATAGTTTGGACACATTTTTTGCCTGACTTTAATGTTGTTTCTGACGAGTTAGCTTGCCATTACCACTTGAGGGGTATAAGTTAATACCACAGGTGCGGGAAGTACAGTAACCGGTTAACGTGGTTACCAGTACCGCAGGACTACAAAAAGTATACGTGGTCAGCGAGCGGGGCAGCATTTAGGAACAAGTTAAGTGCTTTCGTCCAGAGTTTTCTCCTGCAGAATGTGGAAAACTCATTATTATTATTTGTGCGTAAAGGATGAAAAGCATTACAGTAGTTACTTAAAAAAAAATGTTAAGCTCTCTTTTGTTACAAAACTGACTCGAAACTTCACGGTATTTACACATGCCTCCCCACTCCCCCCCTCCCCCCCCCAAAAAAAAATGAAATGTCTCCTGGGAAACTCTGCCCCCACGCACACCTTCATTTCTCCTTTTGTTCTCTGGGAAACTCGTAGGTAGTGTCAAAAGTAGGTGGGACGGAAAGAACTTTTGGGTGTTTGTTTTAGCGCTCAACAATTGAAAAACCGGCAACCAGCGATTACAGACTGTAGTACCTATACACTGCATTTTTAAGTTCAAAAGACAAACGCTGTACCACGAGAGAAGATCAAAAACATAAGTTCTTAAATTTTTGGTGATAAGAACTCTTATCAATTTCACCCGAAGTTCCAAGCTGCACTAACACAAACTGAAGTTTATTGCCGAGTTTGAAACTTTGTCCTCGACAAGTTTAAACTCAGCAATGTAACCTTTTGTGTTAGTGCATCTTGGAACTTCTGGAAAGGTGATTGAGGAGGTATCGAAAATTTGAGAACTGTGTTTTTCGATCTTCTCTTGTGGTATTGAGTATAGCATATCTTTTAAACTAAGAAATGTTTGCTTAATGCTTAAAAAAAAAGTGATTTAATTTTAACCTCATAACATATTTTTATGTCTTTAGTACTAATCTTCATAAAAATAGGGCTCTAGAACTAGCAGCTCTCCATAAGAGTTCCTTAACTTACGACACCCTCCTCTGCAACAACCACTATCCTTCAGCTTTGTATACGAGCCTAGTATTGTTGGCCATCTCTTGCGTAGTGTTGGTTCGGTTTTAATTTTATAAACTTTTTATCTTATTTGTTACTAGTTTGGATCATTATTACAACTGAAGGGATTAAAGGAGCAGTAACATAAACCTGAACTAGGTGTTTTGTTAGTTTTTATCTTGTTACCAGCTTTTGTTTGTTGTATTAACTTTTGTCGTATGACTGGGGTCAATATTAGGACACAAGGGCTTAAAGGAGCATTAATATAACACCTGTAGTCGAATGTTTGTTGTACTTGTTACTAGTTAGTATCCACTAGAGCTGGAACATCAAAACCCGTCGAAGGACGGCGTGCACTTGTCGGTGGCTTTCTTTACTCAGGAGTGCAGGAGATGCCTCCTGTGAGCTGCTTCTCAGGTGGCATTGTGTCACTGATGATATCGTACTCTTACGGTATTAATAATAATGCACATTACAACAAAAAAGTACAACAAAACAATCAATTTCAGAATATGAAATGTTATTTTAAACCTAAGCTCTTTGGTTTCGTACTCTTAGAAACGCGCAGAACATAATAGATCAGTGGTCCAACGACGCAAGAGGTAGATTTAAAAATGGACAGTACACTCGTGAGTGCGCGCTAAGAACTTATAACTGCCTTGTAGAAAAAAAATTGCAGCTTCTCACTCAGTTGAGGTAAGGGAATGAAACCTGTGTCTTTTTTACCCTTAATGATCTGGCTTTCATATCCCAGTTTAAATTTTACTGTAATTGGCTGGAAGTTTTCGATATGACTTGTAGAAGAGCTGTAAACAATGATTATACAGCGGGCGCACCCGTCCTTAAAGGGTTTTAATGATATTAAATGAACTTAACTGCATTGATAGTCGCTCATTGTTATTATTTCAAAGACTAACTTTATTCAATATAACGATTTTATAGAACACATTATCCTTTTAGTTTTTTCTCTCTCCAAACATCGCCTATCCTGTATTGATTTGTTAGCCAATAGTTGTCATGGCAACTTCTGGACCCCTTGAATTAATGTTCTTTCTGAGGAAGCTACAGTGGTATCTATGTAGAGTAAGGGTGTAATTTAAGTAGAATAAAATACTGTAGCATAGGATTAGGACAAATTTAGGGGTGACCACTTTATTTACCATGTAATTTTCTTATGGATTAGTTTTTTTTCCGTTGTATTGGTCGTGTGACATTAATTAGCCTACTTTGTTTTGGGTGTGCTTAATTAATAAGTTCAAATTTCTAACTATATAACAAAATCCATTGTGGTTTCTTTTTAATAGCCAAAGGCATGCATTGGGAATGGCGGCTGTTGGGTGCAGCTGTGTTCCCGACAGCGCTTCGTTGCAGCGTGCCTGAACCCCATAAGTGATGGGGAAAACATCGTGTGGACTATTGCTTGTCGAAAATTCACTAGTGCTACATGTAAATTTAGCTCTAATTTTGAAAATTGCGCGTCTTTTTTTCCATTACGACTTTTCTTTGAAGAAGCAGCTGAAAGTTACATAGTGAAAAGTTGTAAACGCATGCTTTTGGTTGTATGTTGACCTTTAGGCTAGAAAAAAAATCCACCCTGCCCCCTTTTTTTTTTCAAGGTTTTTTTTTATGATCTCAAGATTATGGTAATTTAGGCTAGGTGTGGCACGATACAAAAATTTTTTATCCCAATAAAACGTTTCACAGTTATCGTGATGATCGATAATATCTCGATAAAACAAATTTTATGACTGGAATAACTATTTTAATTCTGTTAATTAAAAAAAAAATCTTGGCTGAAGCCTACAGGGCAACCTTCATGAATGTGAGATGTGTGGCACTCACCGTTTGACCAGGAGAAATTAAAATGCACTTGACATTGTCCATTACTTCCTCGCCATGTAGAAACAATTTAGCAGCGTTACTGCTATTTAAATACCGTTTGCATTAAACTAATTCTCCAAACAGCTAAAGTGGCTAGCAATTGTATTGCACACTTGGCTGGAGAGCCCTTGTAATGCTGCACGCAACGCCACAAACAGATTGTTTCTAGGTATTACGGTTTCCGAGACATGACAATTTAAGCATCGGGATTTGAACAATAATTCGATAAATCAGGAAAAGTGCGATGCGATAATCGACGAAAATTTTTATCGCGATATCATCTAATTATCGATTATTTGCAACCCCTAATTTAGGCTACACAGTTGGATGAAAAGTGTGTTAAGGAATCACTTCCAGAAACAAAACTCCTATAAAGCTGATCAATATTTTGATGGTTTGGTTTTTATTAAACAAAAATTACAAATTTTTCGTAAATGTTGCGCTTACCGTTAAAAATGATTAATCAGCACAACCCTATGAGCGACGCGTGCAGGAAGATCGGCTCGGTAATCCTTTCACATCCTTCGTGCTTACCATAGCAAAAGAGCAACATGAATTGTGATACGATTTCCAATAATGACCACTCTCAGAAGATAAAAAGGTTTTCGTGTGGCACTGACCACATCCTAGTGTTCCTTCTTTCCAAGGATTGTGGACTGGAACTGCCTTCCTGTTTGTGTAATGGAGACCTCTGTTTGCTGATTTCTCTAAAAAGTGCAGGGCTCTCGGGCAAACCTACTTCGTAGCCATAATCCGTAATAATTTAAGGTTTTTTATTATTTGAGGAATATTATGTGTATGTACACTGCAACTCACTTATGGGTGCTGTGTGTTGTAAGTTTTTGAGAGAAAAAAGTGTAGATATGGACCACTTTTCGGGATCCAAAATTCTCTTTCGGAATCTGAAAAAGGGATCTTATTCAAAAACCGGTAACCGGCGTTTACTGTGGTTTAGACACAACATAATAGAAGAAAGAGCACTCAAAACCACACAGAAGAACACAACAAATGTTCACTGAAATTTTCGGCGAATAATTGCGTTCGCCGCCTTCAGAAGTTAGAAAAATAAGAGTCACTACATTCTTCTATTATAAGGGATCTTATTTTTCGAATTTTTTAAAAAAAAGAGCTTAAAAGGTGTAGCTGAAATGCACCAAGTTATTTACTGTAGTGCACTGTGGCTAAGCCAAATAAAAATTGATTTTTTTCAGTTCCTTTTTTATCTAGTTGTGGTTTTTTTTTTTACTGGTCCACCCTGTATTGAGTGTAAGATGCCTTTTTTAAGAGGAACCGTCGTCTGTGATTATATTTAGTCTTTAGAAAACTAGTACAGAACAAAGAATCCAGCCTTAAACTCAATAATGTTGCTGTACTAATACCAAAAAAATACAAAAAAAAACTTGAAAACAACATGGTAAGCAGTGTCGGGGAAAATTTGTAAGTCGTTTTGGCCAGAAATCCTGATAAAAATGGTGCTGCACTGCTGTGTACAATTCGTGGCATGTTTTTGAGTAATCTAGGCCTAGTTACTGGCCTAGTAAAGTACTACTGACTATCCAGTTGCTTGCAATATGTGAACGATATGTTTTTGTCAGTGCAGTGCCTTGTGATGATTTTATTTCTGGGATGAAGATGCACGCTTGTGTGTCACTTATCAACTTATTTTGATAGGCAGATTTTGTTTGAGAACTTAGTTTGAGCTCAGAACTTGGATTTGGTTGCCTGAAAAAGTGCATGGAAAATGGAATTAGTGAGCCTGGAATAAGTTTTAAAAAAAGGCCTGAAATTTGATCTAAGAACAACGTACAAACCCTGGTTAGTGACGCAGCGTGATGGGCCTGAAATTAAGGGTTGCAACGGCACAGTTTGCACCCCTGAATTCCCCAACAGTGCCCAGCATGTAAAAAATTGTGCCTTTAAATCAAATATTGTTCAACACGCATTTTTCTGAGACTTTTTTTTTAATTGTTCTTAAAGCTAATTTTGCTATCGTTTTTCGAGAAAACATGATCTTACTGAAATAATTTAACCTGTGCGAGCCAATATCACTATGCTCGTAATGACTCCCAGCTAGGAAGCGCAGCACGAAATAAACGCAACAGTCAGCAATGGCTTTCATTCACTATTGTCATTTTCTTCAGGGAAGTGTTACATACAGTTATACTTCATTATAACGATATCCAAAAGTCCTTGGAAATACAATGTTATATCGGGTTTATCGTTTTAAACAGGCCGTAAAGCCAAACTGGCTCGAGAAGGGTTAGGCTAAATAGATACGGATGCAAACCTATTTACATTGCCTTTTGGTCTTAAATGTCAGACTGCCAGAGTGGGGAACTGAACCCACGACCTTTGAAACCAAAAGTCGGAGTCCTACCGCTTAGCCATGCTGATACGGCCAGAAGGCAACGTCCTTTGACAGCATTTAACACGCACGCATATAAACTTGCACTTTCCAACCCCCACTGGAGAGCAGCTTATTTGTGTGCCACGTACCAAATGTAAAGGTAATTTTTTCAAAACACAAAATGAAGACGCGGAGAACTGACTGAAACTTAGTGCCCGAGGAAGACATATGTGAAGCAGTTATACCACCAAACTTGCTAAAGCTGTCGAAAATTCGCAAGATATTGTGAGATCGAGTTTTAAAATTTCTAATATCTTAACTTGGTGAAGATGAGGGTTAATCAAGTTGGACATAAAGTCTCGAAAAATAAGTGTAAAAGAATGGATCGCACAAAGCGTGAAACCAGGACGGAAAGCCAAATTGGCTTTGGAAGGGGTAAATAAATACGGATGTGAGGCTATTTATGTTGCCTTTTGGACTTCAATGTCAGACTGAATAAGCGGGGAATTGAACCCATGTCCTTTGAAACTAAAGGCCGATGTCCTACCGCCGGGCCAAAAGGAAACACTCGTAGGCAGCATTTAACATGCACATACATGTAAACATGCTGTCTATGGATGTTCTTTTTGGCCTGGCGGTCTTTTTGACATCGGCCTTTAGTTTCAAAGGATGTGGGTTCAATTTCCCGCTTAGTCAGTCTGACATTGAAGTCCAAAAGGCAACATAAATAGCCTCGCATCCGTATTTATTTACCCCTTTGTTTCATTTTGGCCATGTCATTATGATTTAGCGGTAGGACTTCGACCTTTGGTCTCAAAAGTCGCAGGTTCAATTCCCTGCTCTGTCAGTCTTGACATTTTAAGTCCAAAAAGCAACGTGAATAGGTTTATCCGTATTTATTTATTGTTATAAACCAGCACTTTTGTAATGATAATGGGTTTGAAAAAAATTGTGCAATTTTATAAATGAATAAATTAGAAAAACCATGCAAGGCATGCATCGTGCATGATGTTTTCAGCACGTGGCAAGTAAAAATTTGAAATGGCGAGTGCTTTTTAAGGTTTACTGGCAAAGTGGCTACTGCTGCTGGATTGACATCTATAGGTTTGATCACAATTATTTATTGATTTAACCTATCGAATTAATTTTTGTGCCAAAAATATATGCTGTGTTTATATGTGCTGTGTTTCTAATGTTGGGGTATCTTTGTTTTCTGTTTAGCAACTTATTCCCTCAGATGTGCTCATTCGTGCTGTTTGCACGTACGTCCGTGCACTGCCAACCATTGACAACTTGGATGTGATTGGAAGTCAGGTGTTTGGTGCCAATGTAGGCCCTAATGATGAACGTATTCAAAAGTTCAAACAATGTGTCCAGTATTACTTAAATGGCACCAAAGACGGATTCCTGCGGTACCGCCCGTCCAACAATGGTAAGCAAATATAAGTGCTTCATTAAAAAAAAAACTGAAAATGTGCTAGGCTGATTATGCCATACGCTGTAGTGGCCTTTTGTTACCATCTGGTTTTTGTAGGCTACTGCGATCATCATTTAATAATTTTTCTGGAAGCCAATGGAAGCAGATTTGTCAATTCTTAATTATTTTCTGTGGGCTACTGGTCATTCCGGGCAAGAATTTTCAACATTTGTGACTAGAATAATTTTAATTGTTTCACCTTTAACCATAATAAATCCTATTATTATAGGATAGGGGGGGGGGGGGGGGGGAAAGAGAACCCCAAACGTGCTATTCAGGCTGTTTGAGACCACCACAGCAATCGAGTTGGAAGATTGTGTCTGCTACCAAGGCCACGGAGACCGTTCCTTTCGTAGGGGCTGGGGAACGACCCAGGGTCTGTCGGATGCCTTTGTTTTGTTAATCGTCGTCAACGGTTACATCCCTACTCCTTTCCTTTCCGCTCTGAATTTTGGTCCACCACCCTGGCTACGCAATCAACCTCCCAACAAGTTGTTGAACGCAGAAACTCTCAACTTAAGGGAGGAGCCATTCGCCTCGAACCATGCTCCATGATTCTACAGCCCAGCTCACGTGGTTCCGAAAAAGAACAGAAGCACCTGCCTCATTTACAATCGCAGGAGACTTAATACATTCCTGGAGAAGAGCCATTCCAAGATGAAGATGCTCACTGTTACAGTGGATCTCGAAGACGCGTTTTCTCCGCATACAGTAGACTTAATCTGTCCATTTCCCATCTGTTCCGGTTTATTTCGGGCGGTGTACTTCGAGGTGATTCCCAATGGCTTGAGTATAGCCCTACACGGTTTCTTGTCCGTGTTTCACCCCTTCATGTGGTTGCTGCACATTCTGAAAGTTTTTCTCGCAAGAACTTCGTCGGGCACTTCGTCTTTGCCTGTTGCTCTTCGCGGACCTGGCTCTAGGTGTAAAGTTTTGAAGTCAAGGCTCCAACCGGCTCTGTCCTTGTGTTTCTTGGGCGCGGAATTCTAAAAAAAAATTGTACTGCATTTTAATAGGAGAGGTGGCCTGATGGTTAGCATCACCGTCTCATGTGCCAGAGGTCCCGGGTTCGAGTCCGACCTTAGCCACCCCTGGTATTTTCGGGAAGGGAAGAGGGCCCTGTGATGTCGCGTGCTCACGTCGATTGTGGCATGTAAAAGAACATATGAATTTCCGATGGGATTTACCTAGAAAAATTGTTCCTCTTCTCTTCTGGTGCCATGGTTTCGGCTAGGAGCGCGTCAAAAGCTAAAGCATTTTAATGCAGCTAAAACAGTTGTATTGTTTCGGATACCTACTTTAAGGTTCAGTATTGCAGCCCAGCTGTGTGTAAAGCCATGCCATGTTCTTTATGTTGAAATGTGGGTGCTGGGGGAAATTCTCAATTTCTTACTTAGAAGCTTTAAATGCAGCTTATTGTTACAAATGGGTATGAGGATATTTCTCATTTCCCTTGTTCACTGAAGGTGCACTTTAGCAACCTACGGAATAAAAAAAAAATGTCCTATGCCTTGCAAGTCTTCGTTTTGCAACCAAAAGTGTAGAGATGGGTCCGTTTCGATAACCAAACTGCGGTTTCGTCGGTATTTGTCGTGTGAGTGAGTGAGAGGATCTCGTCCGGCGTCATACTGTGTTCATGGCCTGTGCTTAAAGCAACAAGATGACTGCACCTCACGCTTCTTTGATTTAGGCCCGGTTAATATCTTTGTTGACTAACAAGATGGCTGCACGTGCTATTTATTTTTTGGGAAAATGTGCACAAGTAGCTATGCTTTTAGTGTAGCATAATTAAAATAAAAAATGCACAATAAAAATAAAAGTTAGTATTAAAAGTAATTGTTTTTCATTTACTAAATTGCTAAGCCTACACCTATATGTAGAAAACATTTTTTTAGGTTTCATAAAAAACTGAAACCGAATGAAATTTTGGCAAAAAACTGGTAACTAATGCTGGGCGATCCAGATTATTACCAATGTTTGCAGTATTCGTAGAAATCGGGATCATAAATAAAACCAAAATATTTTGGTGATACCCAACCAAAGAAATTTTCATTTCCTGTCCACCGGTTTTGACTTTTTTATAGGGTATACCATTTTGAAGGTTTTTTTTTGACAGCTTTAGAATGCTCCAAACTCCAAGCTGATAGCTCTTACAGTAAAGAAGTTAACAAGACAAAAAGTGCATTCATGCTTTGATGTATTTATTTATGCAATGATTTTAAAATAAATTTTCTTGAACATTCTTCATTAGTAGTGTGTTTGGGTTCATTGGGATTTGGGATAAGTAATCAGTATTAAGATTCGATATTGGCCAGTTTCTTTTAATGATAAGCCTGGGTGGATAAAAGCTGATAGATAGGCCAAGTCTTAACGGAAATGAATGGGAAACCAAAAATCGGCCCAACTAAGGCTGCACCGATGGATCGAATTGGCTGCCGATATCGGTATCGGATCAGTAGCTTTCGCTGAAATATCGATAACTCTGGAACCGTTAGAGATTATGACATGCGGTTCGCGGCGTTTTGCTCAGGAAAATCGTCGAGTATCTTTCTGGCTATGTTTTAACTGTGAATTACTACTTAAAAAAAATTTTTATTTTAATAATTATTGAACTTTTGCAGAAAACTATACCTTTGGTGAAAAATTTGGGACAAAATATTGGATATCAGTACCGGTATTGGATTTTTTTTTTTTTTTAAACAGGTTCGGTATTGGTATCGTTGCAGCCTTAGACCCAACCATCACTACAAAAGTGTGATATACCAGTAGGACAGGTCTTAAGTGAAGTGTGGTTATGTGTGCTTAATTCTCAACCCATCAAAATACAGTGAAACCTACAATAGGCCATAAGGCCGTTTTATTTGGTAATTCAGAATTATCAGGGAAAAAGTATGCGTCATTTACCAAAATTTCCCGCGATTGTTACTAAACCAAGGGGATAATTTTCGGCGGGCTTCTTATCTTGTTGGAAGATCCCATCCCTTCTTCAGGCACTTGATGGTTGAACGCTTTTAGACTTGGTGAAACGGGGAGTCATTTTGAATGGGCCGCTTGTGTTTGTGTCCAGTTGGTGAGGAAGGGTGGGATGCTGTGGATAGTGGCTTCATCTATGTAGCTTGGGAAGAGAGTTGTGGGAGAAAGAGTTAACCCAGAAAGGTGAAAATGAATTCCCATACCTCCAAATATAAAGTTGCTCAATCCGCGAAGTTCCTGAAGAAGGTGGAAGATCTTCGAGCAAGATAATCAGTCCGCTGAAAATTTGCCCCTTGGTTTAGTGACAGTCAAGGGACATTTTGATAAGTAGTGTATACTTTTCCTTGTGACAGTGAAACCTCTTAATAATGATTGGTTCAAGAGCTTCATATTTATTATTGTTACATGAGGTGGTTACTCTGTTAATAGTTGTTTTATCTAATGCACAGCTCGTAGGTATGAACCTGGGCACTACCCTCCGTCTAGGCCATTTCCTAACCGAGCTGGTCAAAATCCAGCCTCAGTTGCGGCATCTGTGCCAGTGCCGATGAATGTTCCATCTGCCCCCTCAACTGGAACAACCTCTACATCTTCAATGACCACCACCAGTGTCCCTTCACCAAATGCTCAAGATGGACAGACTAATTCCACTAGTGAAATCCCACCAACAAGTGACCCATCGAAATTTGCGTCCGAGACTGTAGAGAGTGAGGTAAGATTTCATTGAAAGTTGCCAGCATCAATTAGAATTTCGGAAACATGCTGTTAGCCCTTATGTTAATGGTTGCTGCAGAATGGACTACAAAGCCCCATAAGCTAGTCGTTTGATGTAATAACAGGGTTTAAGCTGGCAGTTGTTTTATTTTAGCAATTTGGCTAATTGCTTGCCAGATTTAGTAGCCAAATCCAGCATTCGTTAGCCAAACCATGCGATAAATTTACTCCCGAGAATCAAACATGAAATATTTGGACCTCCCATCCCAACTACCCAACAAATTTATTTAGCTTATTAGGTTTGTGTTTTCAAATTACTGTATAGGACCTGCACTTTTAAAAAGTTGCGCATTTTTAAACGTTGATTTCAGTCGTCCTCTTACAGGTAACTATCCAATATCATAGTAGCAGCAGGAGGAGAAAGGCATTCTACTCCAATTTGCTTTCCAGAATGCAAGTTGAAAAATTTGTTGCCATGGTATATTGCATGTGATGTTGGGTCAAAATGAAGTGATAATCGAATACTGTATATGAAATGCAGCCACCTAATGATCAAGCGTGAGTGACTAAACAACTTGTCACGTGGTGACTGAAGAGATGCTGCCGAGAAAGTAGGTGGACCGAGATGTGCTGGAACAGTTTGTAGCGACCCTTCACGCGTTAATTCTATGAAACTGTAACAAATCGTCAGTAAATTAAAAAAAAAAGTTACTCCATCAGCAAATCTTTTTATGCTTTTTCAACATCTGAAGGCAACACAACTGAAGTAACAACATTAAATTAAGGTGAAGAAAATCCTTAGCGATTAGGCTAATTGCAAATGGAAATTAATCAGCCAAATGAGACGACTGTTAGCATTCTGGCGATTTGGCTAACGACAGATTAATCCCTGGTAATAACTTCTCGGGACTACCTTTTAGTTTTGCTGCAAAAATATTAATTTTTTTCCTGTGGAGTGGAGTTGACATTTATAGTCTAATCATGTTCATTTTCCATTTTATGCCAATTTTTCAAGTTGGTTAGTAAAAATAAATTTGGTAGTATTAATACAGAAGAGTAGAAAAGGGTTTAAAATAAGTTGGAATGTAATATTCAATTAAATAACGCTCATTTCCACAAACAAGACACTTGCTATGTACCGCAAATTTTCGACTACACCCTGTTGGTTTTATCAGGCTTCCAAGGTTTGTTTGTGGAAATGGTGCTATTTAATTGAATTTTAATTAATTTCAACATGTTCCACTGAGTATGTACGAACTGAACGAAGTTTTTCTTTGGGAAAACATTGTCTGCCTTTACTAAAACTTTTCATTTACATACTAATGACATGCGCTACCACTACTGTAGACGGAAATAGGTGCTAAAGGGTTTTGACGTTAGCAAGAGTGCTTTATTCTTACCCAATTCAAGACGTACTTAATTTCTTTGTTACTTAACTGTGTATCTGGTTCTCACAAGTCTAGTCATGCTCATGAAAGTCTGTGACTTGTGGAAAATCTTCCTTCATGAGGTTTCTGGACGCTTTGGGCTGGTGACCGGGACGCTCTGGGCTGGGTACCGGGACGCTCTGGGCTGGGTACC
>JAHWFP010069917.1:10643-26190 GCA_023313725.1 Lithobius niger | reverse complement strand
TGGGTACCGGGACGCTCTGGGCTGGGTACCGGGACGCTCTGGGCTGGTTTACAGGACGCTTTGGGCTGGTTTACAGGACGCTCTGGGCTGGTTTACAGGACGCTTTGGGCTGGTTACCAGGTCAGTCGTCCATTTAAATGTAGTAGTTAGTTTTAGTTAGTTAGTGTTGTATGTATTAACCAAGGTTAAAGCTATAGCAGGATTTCTTGTTTGCTGTAAAAACTTCCTTTTTATGTATTGACTGGTTTTGTTTCGTTTGTGTGTAGCTGTCTAGTTTGTCTGCTTACCAGGAAGCCACTGGGATGTATGCTTCACAAATACCAGCTCCACAAATTGTTATTGATCCCCCGACACAGTCTCAGGTACAAACTAAAATTCTACGTTTCTTTCTTGTCCTATGTTTCCGCTGTTGTGATAAAGTAAAATCGTTGTATAATGACAAAAAATTTTTTTTTTCACACAAATAATTGCTAATAATTGACAGGTGCCGGATTTCTTGACTTGTATGCTGTCATCATCTTAGATTGCAAACAATTTTCTTAGCCATGATGCAAACTGTTTAACCTAAACTGACCGACCGATACTGCTTCTACCAATCCAATATTGCACAATACATTTTACTGATTTACAATTCAGTGTTGTTCAGGGCGAGTCTTCATGTTGCGCTACCATTTTCGGATTCATGTTAGTCTTCTGGCTAGATGCAGAAAGTTGTCAACGTTAAAGTGTTCTACGTGTACATACAAAATATTAATGCTGATACATCGAGTATATGCAGACTTACGGATCTGTAATTGCGGTTTAGTTTTTTTTGAGAGTTAACAAATGCTGAGCTCAAGTCATTAGCATAACCATAAACCAATCTCAAATGTAAGACTACAGTCGGAATTGTGTGCAAGAAGTCCACCAACTAAGCTTTTACGTAAGGTAGTCACTAGGCTGCTTTTTAATGTTACATTCGTATGCATGTTGTATGTTAAAAACTGTTACTTTCAAACAAAAAATTCGCTTTGTGACCTTGCCCCTTTTAGAAATGCAAATTGCGTGAGAATCTTACATATTGTAGCCGTAAGACCCTCGGTTTATTTATTTATTTTTTTGTACGCTTAAGTTCAATTTACGCTGCATAATGGTGTTGAAACGTAATTCAGTGCATTGGTCCACTTCAGCCATTGGCCAAACAAAGAATATGATGTGCTTCGGGGAACCTAATCAACCCCAACTTTTCCTTCCGACCCTTAATTTTTTTTTGCTAAAAACTGACGCGTTAGCGATGCATAGCGCAATCGTGAAAAATGCCAACAAAAGTTCAGAATTTCACTAATGTATAGCTGAGCTAAGCATGAAACAATGTATTTTCTATGTAGAACATGCTTCGCTGTATGCATACCTTAAAAATGTTTCTTGTTGCTGCCAGAAAATATACAATACCTGTGAATTTTTGCATTATGTTCTTATGATGCTCCTTCATCCTTAGATATTTTAGGTTGCTTGGAACCGCCTACTTGATAACCCAAGCGTGCATGCGCGCACTCCTCCTATTAGAAGAGCTTGCCGCAAAAGCATCTCATCTTATGTTGTCAAGCGGCCATATTGAATGGTCGTTTCGTCTGCCTTCTTTCGTCCCAGTTTTCAGCACTTCACGCCTTCTTTCGTGGTCACCATGATGCGGCACTAAAGACATTGTCTCCTCCTTGAACTGCAGCAAGCTTCTTGTCCTCTCTGATCGGATCATCCGCCATAACCGACTGTTCCTGCCAACCTGTCTTTTGTGGCTTCAGCCGACGTTGCATCACAAAACCTTCATCGGCCTCTTCCGGTGCCCATCACTTGAGGTCCTTCCAAGACGACCAACCTGTGTGCGAACCATACACACGCTTCTGAAGACAGTGTGGTACCGTCAATGCACAGAAACCTCAATAGAATGTTCCAAAAGTGTCCGATGAGGGAAACGACGTCACCTTTCAACGCACTGATGGCTCCATCCATTGTCGGTCAATGATTTTACCAAAATCAGGCGATAAACTGTGCTTTGCGCATGCTCAGAATTCCGTAAAAATCAAACTATTTTACGAGCTGCTGCGATTAGTTAGCTCCCACAATCCCTTAGTCGCGTTCATGATGTCACTTCCGTTGAACGAAGATATTTTGAACGAAAGGTGAAAAAATAAGTTGACATATTGCAGCATCTGCTACATAACAAATGTGTCCAAGCAAGGATTAGAGTAGATTGTTGGACTATTAACTCTCGTTTACCTTTGGAATGCTTTCTTTTAGCTCTATCTAGTTTGCTTTGTTTTAGCAGTACCAAACTGCGCGCAGTTTTTTATTTGCACATGTGAAAAAAGCTGTAGTTTTTGCTAACGCTGCCAGCTTCTGGGATCCTTGACGATTGCCGTTGTCTTGTTCTTCTGCTCGTCTCTTTCTTGGCTAAAACCCACGTATCGAGTCGTACCCTCTCCTTTCGTGGATTTCTGCCCGGTGCTCCTTCTTACGTCAACGAAACCTCATCGTTTCCTGCTGCTCATCTCTTTTGTGGCTAGAACCCACGTCACGAGTTAGAGCCTCTTCCTTCGCAGATTTCTGCCCGGTGCTCCTTCATTCGTTGATGAAACCTCATCTCTTGCTGCTCATATCTTTTGTGGACTCCCGCCCGGTACCCCCACATTGTCAATGGCGCGTCATCAACTTCTGCCATACTTCTCTTTTGTGGCTACGCGTCGAGTCAAGACCTTGTCCTTCGTGAACTTTCCCCCGGTGCACCCATTTTCATAGAAAAAGCGTTGTCATCTCCTACTGCTCGTCTCTTTCGCGGCTAGAACCCACATCGAGTCAACCCTCTTAATTCGTGGACTTCCGCCCGGTGATCCCTCATTCGTCGATAGAACATCCTCAACTCCTGCTCCTCGTCGCTTTCGTGGCTGGAACCCACGTAGCGTGAAGACTCGTCGCTTTCGTGGCTGGAACCCACGTAGCGTGAAGAAGCCTCTACTTTTGTGTACATCCGGCGATTGTTCCTTCCTGTATTAATGAAGCATCATCAATCCATGTGATCGTCTCTTTCGTAGCTAGAACCCACGGACTGAGTCGATCATCTTCTCCCTTCTTGGATTTTCACCCTGCACTCCAGAAGCCACCGCGTTGCTGCTGCGACTTCCAAAGCTTGTCTTTTTCGTGGCTAGATCCCACGTTCTGTGTCAATCGGCTTCCTCATTGTGATTTTCCGCTCAACACTCTGGAAAACACAATTCTTCTCCCATTCCCATCTGCTTGTCTTTCGTGGCCAAAATCCACACGTTCCATAGCCTCCAATCTAGCTCTTCTTAAGTCATTTTTCACCCTCTCCTTTCATGGAAATTCGTTGTGCATAAAAGTATTCGCCTCATGTCGCACCAGACCATTCATGAACTGCTACTTCAGTCCTGCATTCTTTTCGTCGTTTTCAGCCCAGTGCTCCCTCTTTTGTTAACAAATTACCGCAAACTTCCTCATTTCAATCTTGCATCACAGCCAGCTTCAACCACAACTTTCACCAACGCAGGTGGCTTCCTCACGGCCTCATCGTAAATTTTCATCGCCAACTCTTCAGTTCATTCGTCATCGAACCCGTCACGGAAAACAGTGTCTCAACAACTCTGCCCCTGGTTTCGGCCACCTTGACAATGTGCTGACCCAGCCTGTTCACCATCTTTCAACGCGAAACCATTTGCTCCCGACTAATCCACTCGCTTTCATAGCAATCACCACGGAGGTGCCTGTCAGCGGAGAATGGCAACAAAGACCCTGATGCTCGGACACCTTATCATGGGCTACTTCAGTTTAGTTGGCTCTCCAATCCCGTGAAAAGTTCAACTTAACACGAAAGAAACCTTCCGGTCATTTGTTCTGAAAAGATCAAAGAACTGTCATAGTCATCCCGGTCTTACCCTTCTGGAACCGTTCATGTTGACACACTCCAACGATTTATCTTCATCTAAACCTCCACTTGCAGACCCCCCCCCCCCCCAAAAAAAAAAAACAATGGACTAATAAATTTGGCAGCCCTCCCACTCCTAATGGTTGAAAGGAAGACTCGTCCCTATCGTGATCTCCTTTCGTCTTCAATCTTCCAAGTACGGCTAACCTTCGACCGATCCTCGGAACCAAGGCGTCCTCACAAGACTGTGGCGCCATCACCCTTTCGTACTGTTGTGTGCTTACCTGATCGCAGCGTTAGTCACGTTCATCTCACCTCTTATCGACGAAAGAAAATGGCAAAGACTCGTGGCTGGAAACAAAGTTCACCATCATTTTTTGATATCAGCCTCTATTTAAACAGGCAACCAGTCGTTCCTCTTGGAGGCCGCTGCAACTGTGCAGGCGTTTCTTCAAAGTCCAGGAAAGATCCACATAAAGTTTGCCATCGCGAGTTTTACCTCAAACCTTGCCACTGTGTATTGACATTCCTTACAAGCTTTGGCTAATAATAGAACGCACGCAACGTGCTTCGGCACTGCATCAAAAACAACAGTTGGACAAACTTGCATTTGAAAAACTTGCTAACCAAACTGTTTTTAAAGCCACCACCAAATAAACGAAGACATGTGCTGAAAAACCAACCTACGCTCCGAGAACCCCACGCAAGTCCCCTTCAAGCCCACCTTTGTGCCTTCCACCTCATTAAACATAATCTGCATCAGCATTTCTCATTCTGCAGTATCAACAGGTTCTTTCAGCACCATCAGCCCCTTCAATGCCGGCGGTCAACGAGTTGGGCAACTCCCTTGCACCACTTTTGTGCCATACTTTGGTCGCTCACTTGCCAAATCAACCGGCAGCACCTTTAAATGTATCAAACGAAAATCATAAATTAACCCACTTCATCTGTGGGTCTGTCACAGCCAGTAATTCCCACCAACAGCACTGTTTCAAGCGGCAACGCAACCGTTTTAACCTTGAACCCGCTGGACTCAAGCCACCACTTGAATCAACAAAAGTTGATTCGACGAGTCCTTTCATGCCTCAGATCTCACCGGGTTTACCCTCACAACCTCTCTATGATCTAGATTTCTAGATTCTAAAAGCATCCACCCATGCAATTTTCGCTACCTAAAGACAAAACCAACATCTTACTCGATGAGGATTTTCTTTTCACCACAGTCAGGGTCGTTTAGACCTGACTAGGAGACAATCTAAATGACTCCGTTCGTTGCTTTCTCTCCGAAACTTTGGTCCGATCATCTGACCCAGAAGTGCACATTGCCCCCCTTTAACAAGAAAACACCGAACTACTTCAAGAATTGACAACTTTGAAATTGGCGCAGGCTCAGCCTACACGGGCCACCTTCACCATCTCCCTCCAACCCAAATGGGGTTATTTGGAGTCTACACCCATTTTGCCTTTTCTTTTCACAGAAGCCTCGAATGCAACACCCCTCCCCTTTTTATCAGTTCCCGACCCGCAAATTTTCGACACTTCAATTGATATAAGTTAACCAATCAAGTCTGCAAACAGGTCCTTCAAAGTCAACAAGCATTCCGTGGGAGGAACCAGACCTTCAACCACCATCAGTTGCAAACATAACAACCATCGAGAGCATTGTTGCGTTGCCGACTTAACTTCTTGAACATGCTCTTCATTGAAGGGCTCGAAGGATCTACTATCTTCGTCAACCGCTCAGCCCTAAATACTGTCTTAAAGCGGCAGGAAGCTCGAACCTCTTGGAAGACTAAGTATCTCAGCCCTCATTCTTTCGAGATTGAATGTCCAGCCGCAAGACACATTTTCCCAGAATGGGACCTCCCCATCGTCTTGAACGCTCTGCTGAAAGAACCTTATAAACCTCTTCTTAACAGCCCCATGAATATCCTAACCAGGTAGCCGTCTTCCTTGTAACCCTGGCCTCAAGCCTCCGCTGCAGTGAAATACAAGCATTGTCAGCAGATCAGCTTATTGCGTGTTTGCCCCCGACTCCACTTTCGTGGCTCTAACACCAAGAGCTGACTTTGAAGCAAAAACCCAGGGCCCGAATGAACCTTCCAAACCAATCATCATTCCGGCCCTGATACAAATTGTTGGACAAAAACCAGACCGACACCTTTGCCCCATCCGAGCAGTTCGTTACTACGTGTCATGACCCAACAACCCCGAATTACGAAAAGGAAGGACTCAACTTTGTCTTCCCTATGCAAGAAGTTTTGGCGAAACCTCTGCTTGCAACAATATCCCAATGGATTAGAGAAACAATCCTGAGTGCATACAACGACGCCAAGATCAACTGCGTAGACAAAAGCATCAGGGTGACGACGTACGAGTTGAGGGCAGTCTCCACCTCTTACAAGGCACCGAAAATCCTCCAGCGAAACGCAACGTTCGAGGGAACTAAAGCTAAAATTAACAGCATTGTATATTTTTTTCAGTCGGCCTTCATGGGCAAATTTACGTTTTTTTTTTAAATGTTAAGAAAAAAAACCTTTATAAACCTACATACCCTATTTTTTTGAGATATGTTCTGCGTAGCACACCAATTTTTTGATTAGGCCTAATGAACCAGAACTTCTGATTACAGGTTTTTACACCTTCAGATTTACACATTTGTAGAGGCGAATCAGCTAGAAATATTTCCTTAACATCACTGACGGGTAAGGCTGGCCGATATTGGTATCGGGTCGGTGAAAAGCGGCTACAGTGGTTATTATGGGATCCGTACGATGTATTTTAAATCAAAGACTGTCACTTAAGCAAAAAAAATTAGTCAGAGTTCCACAATTCAAATTTGCAAATTTTCGACTATCTACTGATAGTCTTCTTCAGGCAAGAGTCATGAGACTTGCACAACAACAACCGCCACCACCAACGAACTTTGCCGAGTCCACTACATTAAAATTTCCCTCCTCTTTCCCAGTGAGCCTTGGAACTCAGTCAGCTACCAAGCTCACTGTCCGAGTTGGGTCCCTTATCAATACTGGAAACTGTTGCTGAATGAAGGTAAGAATCTTACCTTCTTACCTTCATTCAGCAACAGCTCCAGTATTGATTGGGGAGCCAACTCGGACAGTCGACATCGGATTGCCCGACAACGTTGCTATCAGTACCGCAACCAAAAAAATGGTATCGACAGCCTTACTGATAAGCTAGTAATTTTTAGTGCAGACTTCACCAACTGTTTGTTCAAGTAGCTGCTTTTTCGTAAAAGTCTAGGCGCAAGATATGTGTTGCTTTTCTTGTAATATAAGTTTAATTTTTTTCATTTTAGATTTTAGCAGAATCTAACAGTACGTCAAAGACAGCAAACAGTAAAATGTCTCCAAACAGTGATGAATCTGAAGAAAAAGCATTTGAAGATATAACACCTGCAGGTAAAAGACTTCTTATTAGCTTTTTTGTGGTGGATAAAGAAAAAATAATTATTTTGTCAAACTATTATGGGCTATTATGGGCTGCAAGCTTCTAAAAGTTTGATTTACTGTTCGATTTAAGTAATACGTCTTTTCGTCACCTACTTAAAAGATACAGGCAGCCACCCACCCCTACATTATACAAAAGTACTTAACATTTTTAAGCAAATAGAATTATTCAAAAGGATCCAGCAGTTATTGTTTTGGATATCTTCAAAGAGTTAGTTATCCAATTAAGTTTCCTTTAAAGTTCCTAGGTGTTGTTGCTTGTTGGGCTTCCCTTCATGCTGAGTCCAGGCCTAATAAAGCTAAGAAGCGTGGTATACCTACCATCTGGAGCCTGGGCAAATTACTGCAAATTTAGTTCTAAAAATCAGTATTATCCTTGTTGAAATATCCTGGTTGCCATCAATAAAGAATTTTGAAGTTTACCCATATAAATCTGTGAAGTCGAATTTTACCAACGAATCATTGCCAGTGAATGATCAGAATAGTTCTTGAGGTCTAAAGTCCATTGGCCCAGAAGTAGACAGCAATTCTGGATTGGCTTTGCGTGACTTGATTAATGGCCCTTGAAACCTGTTTTTAGGTTGTAATTAACCAGTACAAAATTCTACTCAGTTGTTCTACTTGGTATCATCACAAGAAAAAATGTAACACAACACCACAAATTAGAAACACTGTTCCTTGAATTTTCGATGGAAAATTGATTGTGGAAGAATAAAGATGTTATAAACTCTTCTACAAACTTTGTCCACCTTCTGCAGAAGGTAAATGCAAAAATGTAGCAGTTACATAAAGTTAATCAATCAGAATTCGAAACTGCCGCTTCAATGTCTCGCCCACTGATATTTATACTCAGTTTAAGTATTTGTCACAGTCTATCGAGTTCGTCAGATACGTCGGGTCGGACAACCTAGTGATGTGTGGATAGGCAGGGCTGCAAATGTTGATAAGTGCCACATTCTGAAGAAGGTGGTTAAAGTTTGTTGAAGAGTTTATAACATCTTTATTCTTGCACAGTCTATTTTCCACCGAAAATTAAAGGAACAGTGTTTCTGATATGTGGTGGTGTGTTATAATTTTTCTTGTAATGTCGGCTGCTAACCACAGTAGCCACTGCCTGCCAGTGTTTTCATTTATCAGTTCTACTCAGTTTGTCTGAAAAATCAATTATCCTGTAGAGGTTCCTCGATCTGCTGGGTCACTAGAACTTCTCGATAAGATCTCTCTGCAAGGTCATCGGCCTTCTGGGTGGTCCTGCGTCCCTCGTTCTCTACTGCAGATGGAGAGTACTTCCCCTAAATTGGTGCAGGATGGGAGCATTGGTATCCAGGACCCAACGCCTATCAAGACGGATTTGGATGTTTCCGGATTTGCACACTTGTTTCCAGAGTCCCCATCAGAAAATAGGAACCCTCGTAGGTAATCGTCATTGGTGCCTATACCAACGCTGTGACTGCCACTGGAGTATGGGTCAAGAGGAATGCCAACTCCACATTTACATCCTGGAACTGCGAGCAATCTACCTTGTGTGCTTCATTTCCAAGACCAGCTGAACGGAGGGACTATTCAAGTGCACAGTAACAACCCCACTTCTGTTGCCTACTTGAACAAGGTTGATGGGACCCACTCCAGGATTCTCCTCATTCCAGATCAGATCAGATCTTTCTGTTGGCTATTATGGTGGATATAAAAATAACGTCACTCCCAGGGAACCAGAATGTCCTAGCAGACTGGCTGCCAAGACAGGGTGAACATCGAATTTTGAGCACTCTTTTGCCACCCAAGCATTGAGGCAGTCTTTTTTTCCTGGTTGAAACCTTCACACACTTGCAGTCCTAAAACTGCACTCGTGGCTTTTGTCTTTCCAACTTCTCCGGGCAGACGGCCTTTTGGAACAGAATGCCAACCACATCGACTGTCTCGGAGGGAGTACACATACGATATACAAAGTCAATGGGCTTTAGTGGCATCATTGGTGTAGTGCAAACCAGACTGGTACCGTGGTTCCATCTCTACCCCAACTTAACAGAGTTCCTAAACCACCTCTTTCGTTCAGGGATAAAGATGTCTGCCATCAAGGTTTTTCATTTCGTCATTAACTCGGTACTGGGATGTGCGATACTCGAAAAATTCGAGCCGAGCTGAGTATGCAACGTGTACTTGAACTCGGCTCGCCGTTTGCATCCATACTTGGAAAACTCGAATCCGGTGAAATTGCCATAACTTCACCAATTTTTGACCGTTTTTGACCTTCAAATACACCAAATTCATCGTGTCCAAGAGAGCTTTCCAGTGGTACAAATTAAAAGCCACTAGCTCAAACCATTCTAAAGTTATATCCTAAAAACTGGAAAACCAGTTGTACACGTTCACCCACACAGTCTGTTAAGAAGCACCTTCGTTATTACACTAACAAATAAAAAAAACACTTGCAAAATAAATGTGTTCATTAAATACTCGAACTCGGCTCGATGCACGATTATTCTGTTTCAGCCTCGGCTCGGCTCGACTCAACTCGAATTAAAATTATTCTACTCGCACATCCCTACTCTGTTCTTTCAGAGCTGGACATACTTCAGTCGTAGAAGACGTCAGAATCACCAGCCTCATTAAATAAAGCCTTCATTGAAACGGCTTCCACAGTGGGCTTTTCCTCTGGTACTAACAAGTCTTCCCATGGAACCCTACGAGCTTCTGGCATCAGCATCGTTTGGACTCCCTATTCTAAAGACGGTCTTCCTTCTTGCTGAAAAAACCCTTACTGGGTGTACTTTAAAACTTTTCATTAACATTTGTAAAAAGTTCGAAACTCATTATCGCTCACATTCAAAATGCAGATATTAACAATACGTTGCTAATTTTCGACTGTAATGCTTCAGGCTTCATCAGGCATCCTAGGTAATTGGCTTTTCTATATCTCCCCTACTGGTTTTTTTTGAACAAGGCAACCATTTTTAAAAACGTTGTGGCATCCGGTATTTTCAACACTGGTGCGTTCCTGCTTTTGAGTGAACGAGAAAAGCAGGAACGCAGCAGCGTTGAAAATACCGGAGGCCACAACGTTTTTAAAAATGGTTGCCGTGTTCAAAAAAACCAGTAGGGGAGATGTAGAAAAGCCAATTACCTAGGATGCCTGATGAAGCCTGAAGCATTTCAGTTGAAAATTAGCAAGGTATTGCTAATATCTGCATTTTGAAAGTGAGCGAAAATGAGTCTTCCTTCTTGCCTTGACTTCTGGAAAATGCTGCAACGAGATTCAATCACTGAAAGCTGTGATGAGCTTATCTGTGCTTTGGCTTTAACTACACTTGTAAAGCTTTCGCCACGAGTTTCATTCTGAGCGAGGACACGAGCAACTTTTGAAGTATTAAAGTCATTCCCAACACCGATGCTAGGTCCACTGGCAGTTGACGAAGAGAGACTGTGATGCCCTGTTAGACCCCTGCACGTCTACCTCACCACAACAAAGGATCTGAAGTGGTGAAGGGCAGAATGGACTTATTTCCTCCCTTACAGATGTGGCATAGGACAAACCTGCTACGATCACTTCCTGGATTCGCTTATGAAAACATACGAATTGACATCCACTGACAACGGGGAGTTCCTGAACATGACTCATGTTAATCAGTGACGAAAAAATTTTATTGAAATGATTCAATACATATGGACGGGGTACAAACATCAAAGAAAATGGTGACTTAAAAGTGGAAAAAAAAATGAAAAATTGCCATTTAAGTGTAGCCTATGTTTCATTGAAATATCCCAACACTGAAAAATTAAGCCTGCAGAAAAATGTTTTAGGTTACAAAACTGCATCGCAGAAACAACACTATTGCCTCTGTCGTTTCCATAACGCTGATCTACTCACATTATGGAAAATGTGGCAATTAAATAACATTTTTTTTTTTTCAAATAGGAGAGGGAATCAATATTTGGTTCACTGAAAAACATAAGGCAACATTTTATTTTATATTTTTGCCTAGTCAGTTTGTAAGTTACTATCGAAGTTGCGCAAGTGAAGTGATAATATAACCAGTAGTACGATGCAGGGAATGGTGGTACAGTACAATCACAATCCTACGATCTATAGTATTTTATTTCTGCCAGATACATTAATAAAAATTTCCGATATTGCCCAACGTTACTTCCTTGTATTGAAAAAAATCAAAACGGCCCAACATTACTTCATCTTAAGGTTGTATGGATTTTGACAAATCGTATCGTGTTGTGATAACCGTGTGATAACCAAATTTTAGCTAATTTATATTCTCTGCTTGTTAAGTTTTATGGCAGTTACCATGTGCTGTTATTTTTACATATTCTATTTAGATGGTATTTATTTTGTCTTTCATTTTTTTGTTGCTGGACATCAGACTATTATTGTTTTTGAATTATGCATGGCGTGTTTTATGTGGCAAGTTTCAGGGGTGCCAGTTGTGAGTGCAGGATCGTATGGAGCATGGGTCAACGGAGTGTCCGCTAATACACCATCACCAGTGAGTCATTGGGTTCTTTTCTACTGCCAGTCTGCACTGATATCAGTAATGGCTGGATGATGTTAGGGATACTTGATTTCTCTTTTTGTGTGTGTGTGAGATTCATTGTTTGGGTTACATGCACTCTTCTGCCTCACTCACCTCGGCAATATAGAAGGGGCCCTACGTTTTGTGCATTTTGTTTTGTCTTGTCCCTTGTCAAAACTAACCCTTTGTCAGGTGACACAAACTAAATTTTAACATTAGATGCCCATGAGCAAGTTTGGCAGTACGCCTGCATACCTTCCTCGCATGAGGTTTTAACCGGTTAGCCGTGAACTGAGATTAGCTTGGCTCGGAAAAGTAGTGCCCACGTCGAACCAAAAGATTGCAAGAAGGCTCGAAAATAGTGCTAAGCTATTTACACTTTTCGCATCACATTCTCACGACTCCCTCTCAATCTTAATTCAAAGCTGGATAAATGTGGCGTGCAGGGATTTGTGTCATCTTCATTCACAATGGTATTTTCCTTGCTGCTTCTAACGGTGCCCTTTCTGCTTTCTCTCGTCCATTTCTGTTTGTTTCTTGTGCGTCTTTTTTGCAGCAGGAAGTCCTCAGCACCAGTTAAATGGCAGTGGCCTTCTCCTCTCCTCCAGCACTTCCTCCAGCTCGAGTGCTTCGAGCCCTAACCGCCTGAGCCCTGAGGTTGCTTGGACCAGTGTGCCTGTCCAGCACAAAGTAATCCATTCCCTGCTAACTAACCTGCCTGATGCTTTATTCACCTGTGTCTGCCTTGCTTGCATGTTAGGTTTGCTTTTAAGTCGATTGCACATAGCATTTGACAAGGGAGTGTTTTGTTTTTTTTCCTATTTTCTTTGTTATATGCCTTCCATGGGCTTGTTTAATCACACTAACAGTAGTTTGTTAATGCAGTTATCACTATGTAGTTATAAGTGCTCCGGGGGGTTCTACTTACATTCTATGCCTTACACTTAACAAGAGAAAGCTCCAGGTAACTTTTTGTGCTGATATCAGTATGTAATGATAAAAAGGCATCTCAAAAATTCTTCAGTTGTTGATTTTAAAAGGTGCTTTCAACTTCGTTATTAACCCAATAGTGCTCAACTCCAGGAAAATTGGAGTTGACTCAAGTCGTTCAAAATGCCCAACAATGGGTAAGTTTGTATTGTAACTGGCTATCTCCGCTAGATCGTAGCAATACGAAGTCACATATTCAGCGAGATTAGCTTGAACACCAGTAAATTGGCTTTCCAGTGAATCCAGTCATGTTGAATTTGTTGCTGAAGTTTTTTTTATACGAATTTAAAGAGATAACGTTCATGTGGAAGTTGAAATTATTTTGTGATTCTAATAATGGTGACCTCGTAAAAAAATTTTTTTATTGAGAATTCTTAACATTTTTTCACAAACTTCTGAGAAGAACAGTAATATGTCAACGTTTTGCATAGGAAGTGGGTCAATGGGGCCCAACAATTAAAATTTAGTACGTTTTATTTCTTTTTGTTTTTTCATTTTTTTGAAGCACTTTCTGTAGTGGTTTAGGCACAAGTAGGGTGTTACCCCCTCCTGGACTCGGACACCACTGGGTTAATAAACATTGCAGCTTAAAAAAAATTGTTTATCTTGGGTGATAAAAATAGTAACGGTAAAATGGCAAAACATTGACTTCTAATGCAAGGATGAGATTCTCTTCAGCTTGTTGTCTTCCATTTTTGAGCTTTGCAAGCTTCTAAATAAAAGTATACTACAGTGCCGTTTTTGTTCCTTCAACTCAAAACGATTCTTTTGCAAATCACATTTCGTTTTGAGAGCATTGCTAGATATTGGCCAGTTGCGGATTATGTTTCACTCTTCAGACATAACCTTCCACATTACTCAATGTTTTTTCACAAACTCAATTTTTGTGAGTATTCATTAAATTGCATCAATATAGCACAAATTTTACATATGTATTATTCATTTAGCATGTTCAAGTACTGTATCGTGTTGTCAACTGTTTGTGTTGAGTCTCACGATTTTTGTACCTGTAATGTAAAATAACCTTTTGTTTTGTTTCTTCTGAAAAGAGCTGTTCCTGCATGTTTTGTTAGTGAAATTTATTACAAATTGCTTACTTTTAACCCCTTCCACTCCAGGTGTATGCCATAGGTCTGTAATACGATTCAATTTCGCATCCCCTTGGCTGGTAGGCCAGGTGTCTTAACAACTCAGCTGTGCTTTGCTCATTTCAGTCGTGTTCCCAGGAAACGTGTAGTTTGCATTTCGTTGCTGGACCTAGTTTGTCGTCTTACTTCGGCATACGACAGGGTTTGGAAGGGGTTCAATGTTAAAGTGTTGGGTGTGAATTTTGCATTATTGAAACCAGTTTATCATGTTTTGCTGTAAGTAGAGTTCGACCAAGTCCGGGTAAATACCTGGATGATACTATGTTTGACCTGCTCGGACTCGGAAAAAAATACAGAGTACAAAGGGTAAAATTAATCTGTTGAAAAAATTATTTTCATTTTCATAGTTTCATTTTACCTTTTAGAGGAACCGACAACTACTTGCACGCAATAGATATTCATTAAGGTGCACGGAAACAAATCAAATAAATGGCTGTAATAGTTTTAGAGAATCATTTTTTCTAATTACGGGCAGTAATGAACTAAATTACAATGAGAAAATGCATCTGAAACTCTGCATTAGTTAAGCTACTTAACGTTGTTCTCACCTGATCAGCGAAGTTGTTTATCCGTTTTAGTTTTGCGTTGCGTTGCTCTTTAAATTTTTTATTGTGAAACTTCATATTTCTCGTGATTTTCATCAACGAACTAAGCACAAACACTTCCATGAAATCTGAATGGAACCATGGTTGCCATGTTGAAATCTGCCAGACAGGTTGGTAATAAGCAACACTCACAACCAGTAAATGATTTTATGAAATTCCCAAACTATTTTAATTTTCGTACATGTTTTGAAATTCGCTGTAACATCACTAGACTTTTTTGTTAACCAACCCCAAGAACTGAAACGATTTTTCAAGTGCAAAGCAAAAATACAATTTCCGGATGTCGGTTGCTCTAAATAAGTTTTAACAAAAACCAAGCTTCATGAAGTTGATAAATAATGCAAATGCCGCATGTACAGGCTTGCTCTTCCCATCCCCAAATTGACATTTCTTAGACTGTGCTGCGGTGCAAGAACAACTTCAATTTTTGTAGGCCTAATGGAAATTATTAATTATTTAGTAAGTTAGTACGCTTGCTTGTTCAATTCATTTCCAGTTTATCTTTTCTTAAAGCTACATAGGCCTATTGGGAGACCAAAGTGACCAAAACTCATTTTATTTTTCATTTCACTTTATTATTAAACAATTTGGAACAAACAATTACTGGTCAATTTAAATTTTGACTTCACTTGACTTTATGTAAAGTTTATAATTAAAAAATTTGGAAAAAAGAATTACTGGTAAATTTGATAGCTGTTTTTTACGTTGGTTGGATCATTGTTATGCTCTGCGCAATACAAAAATGAAAATGACTGAAAGCAAAAAAAAAAAGAGAACGAAACCAAAGTTAAAAGGCTGTATAATAAACTTTAAAGAAAAAATTGAACATCTACGACCCGGTTCACTACTCTGACTCGACTCGGTGGGTATTCATAATTGCTCGGACTCGACTCGGTGG
>JAHWFP010069917.1:0-10633 GCA_023313725.1 Lithobius niger | reverse complement strand
GACTCGACTCGGTGGGTATTCATAATTGCTCGGACTCGACTCGGTGGGTATTCATAATTGCTCGGACTCAACTTGGTGGGTATTCATAATAACTCGGACTCGGCTCGGACTCGTTTTTTTGCAACCTGGTCGATCCCTAGCTGTAAGCCATTTACACTAATTTTCTATGATTATTAGGCCACTAGACTAAGTAGTAAGGCTATACTAACGCTCGATTTTGTGTCCAACTGATGTAGCTTTATAATAAGTTTCTAGACATACCTTTTTTAATAGCATTCTCCTTCTTAATGCTGTTCAATTCTAGAGAGAATAAATCGAAGATGTCCTTCCGGTTCGCTCGCAGGTCTACTCCGCAGCCTCATTCAAATAAAAGTCGAAGCGGAGTGGTAATGCTCAGTTGCTCATCTTTTCTTCTCTAGCCACCACGCTGTTCACTAACCTCCGTGAATCGTTAGTCAAGCCTCCGCCTCCACATTGTTACGCCTCGAGCTACGGGGACGCCTAGGGATGATTCCTCCTCCCGTACTCAACGTCCTGCATCGCCGTTCCACGTTCCGCCTGTTGCTGAGAATGTAGAAATTCTTGAACTCACAACTGAACAGGATTCTCTGGAGCCCCTTCCGCCTCCAAATCATTCTCCGTGCCTTGCGACACCGCAGCTACGTCTCCCATTCCGTGTAGCCAGCCTCCTTCAGCACGGGATTTACGTTCCCTTTCGGAAGAACTTTCTCTAACAAAGGAATGGTGTGCCTGCCTCAAACTCCAACTTAAAGCACGGAAGGTTGCGGCCAAGTTGGCCTCCTCCGTGAGTCCTCACGTGACTCCTCTGGACTTGTCCTTACGGTCCTCCCAACACTCGGTACCTGAACGTCCCACAACCCTCCGTACCACCGAGCCACTCACATCGTCACAAATACATTCCCTCATGGACTCCCTCCGCACCTTTAAGCGGAAGGTGCCCACAATGGACTACACGACCTCGTGGTCAAATTCCGTTTCAAAACGACACTGCCCCTCTGTGGCGGAGGCGGGACCCACCGCCACTCCTACCATTCCGCCTCCGCTTCCTGCTCCACATGCTCCACCTCTTGTGCCACCACCTGATGCTTCTGTAGGTGACGACTAGGATTCCTACTATTCACCATATCCATCCCTTTCAGGTCGTCCTACGCCTCCGTTCCAAGGTGACCCCAGACCCTTCCGAGATCCCTCTTCTAGAAAACAGTTAAAAGAATCGTCCCAGACTGCTTCCTGTACAAGCTCTCCGCAATGAACGATTGGGTATCCAAAAACAGAGGCCTTGCTACACGTTTTGGTTTTGGCCTTCGCGACCAGCTACCCCATCAGCCTCCGTTCTTGGGTCAGTCAACAACGCTCCTAACAACTCTGCTCCGCAACGGCGGCATCCTCCTCGGAAATGGGTCGCCTCTTGAGTTAGACAAAAATCCTCCTCCACCTCGCCCAGGCCGTGAAAATTACTTCCGCACTATAGGCGATGGTACGGCCAACCCACGCAATTTTGACACCTATCCTCAATCAGAATTTCTGACTGCAGACACGAAGTTAGACTTCGGCTCCGCTCTCTACCTCCCTCGTCGGGCAGCAGTTCCCATTTTTGTCCTCTGAAACAATGACCGTATCGTCTGCCTAGGCCTCCGGGCTGCGTCCCAAGCGGATGTCCTTAGTAGTGCAGCCAATGCGCTGTGTGAAAGACTATATGCCGACCCTCCTCCGGATGACACTCGCCAGTTAGCTTCCTCATTAACCAAGTATTCTGGAAGAGCTGCTTCGCTACTTACCACACCATGAATTGGTTCACACGGACCCTCTTCAACTCAGCGCTTTTGCTACGAGAAGTAGCTCTAAACACGGCCACGAATCTACACGAGTCCACACGCCATCTCCTCCGCAATCAGCCCATCCACGAATCAGTCTTTGTTCCGGGGTTTAATTCCGAAGGTTGCTCCCCATCTTGACATCTGTCTGAAGCCCCGATACAACAAGATTCGCCAGGGACGTCGTCCTCGTTTCACACTATTGAAACCTGATCCTCTTAAAGACGACTCGAAGACTACTAAACCGCCTGATTCTCTTTCGCCTCCGGCTCTGCGTCCTGCTTCGCCCGTTCCACCCCGCACCCAGGGACGCTGATGTGGCCGTTCCCTGGGGCGCTCCTCTACCCCCGATCAAAAGCGACGATCCACCTCCCAACCCCGACACAGGGGACGTGACAATTTATTGACATTCCGCCTCCCCCACAAGCTGTAGGGGGATGCTGTCGATATTGCGCCAAAGCCTGGCGGACGATAACCTCTGACCCAGTGATCCTTTCTGTTGTTTCAAGCCAAAGTTTTCTCCTCAACCTCCGGTGCAAGATCGACCGTGGGATCTGGAATCACCATCCTCCGCTCCGAGCAGAATTGACATCCCTCCTCCGGCTCATCATCTAGGTCTCGGCGTAAACCTTCCGAAGTCACGTTTTCAACCAGCCCAGTCCTTCATGTTCCTAGGAATATTCTTCAACCTCCGCACAGCATGTGTCATGCCGTCCCCGGAACAGATAGAAACCAACCTCACTTCCGCCCGATCATTTCTACACGAACCATTCCACACATTCCAAGACCTTGCCTCCGCTATCGTGACCATAGACTCTTTCGCAGACCTCGTTCCATACGGAAGGTGGATGGTGCGCCCCCTGCACCATTATCGTTCCCTTCGTTGGGGCTACCCTCGGTTAGCCATGATCCTTCCGCCTCAACTACTTGGCCCATCCTTTCCAACCGACTCCTTCACATGATGGATGGACATTTTCAATCTCACTGCAACAGTTCCCCTCCACGAGCCGCCACCCCAACTCTACCTTTTTACGGACGCATCCCAGATGGGCTGGGGAGCCCACATCGACAACCTCACAGTCTCGGGTTGCTGGTCGACCGAGGCAACAGATCACATCAACCATCTGGAACTGCGCGCAGTCCTCCTAGGTCTACCAACACTTCAAGAACACGTGACGGAACAAGTGGTACAAGTCCACATAGACAATGCCACGGCTGTTGCTTACCTCCGGTAGGGAGGCGGAATGCGCTGCCTATCCCTGCACATTATCACCTCCCAAATTTTCCAATTTTGCATCCGCCACCGCATTTGCCTTCCGCCCCTACACATTCTGGGATCAATGAATGTGATAGCAGACTCTGTCTCGCCGCAGACCACCTACCAGCGAATGGACACTTCACTCCACAGTCTGCGCAGTTTGTTTTTCCTTTGGCAACGACCAATGGTAGACCTCTTTGCCACGAGGTTCAATGCCAGACTTCCCTTGTTTGTCAGCCATATACCAGACCCCGGGCGCAAAATCGCCAGTTGTCGCGGAAGCTTTCTACTTATCGAACCAAACTGGCCAACCGTAGCATGGTTTCCACTCCTTCTCGGCCTCATCGACTCTCCTTGCCAGCTTCCACCTTGAGCGGCCCTCCTGTCCCAGCACAACGGCCTGATCTACCACTCCAACCTTCAGGCGCTACACCTTCACGGGTGGCTACTATCATCCAGCTCCTTCGCACAACAGGCATTCTTGAGGACGAGGCCGTTCGTATCGCTTCACGAGCTGTCCGTTCCTCTACCAATAAAATATATGACAGCCACTGGAAACGGTGGCTTCATTGGTGTGTCACAGAACAAGTTGATCCAATCAATCCCCCTATGCATGACCTCCTCCGCTTATTCACTGCTTTATTCAAAAGCGTCTTACGAGGCTCCACAATCCTAGTTTACCGTTTGACCTAAAAGCTGTCTTCAAAGCAGCTGTCAACACGAACCTCCTCACAGATTATAGGATTTCGTCTTTAATTCACTCCTTCAACTTGGACCGACCACGTACCAACAAACAATTTCCTGACTGGGATCTGTCTATTGTGCTATCGGCACTAATGGCTCCTCCATACGAACCCATGTCCTCCTCTCGCCTAAGTCACCTAATTAGGAAAACCTAAGTCACCTAATTAGGTGAACTTCCGGCATTATCAGCAACTGAAAACGACTGTTTCTTCCTTCCTGACTGTACTGGTGTTACGCTAACTCCGCATTCGTCCTTCCGTGCAGAAGCCCACCGAGCGTACTCATCCATTCATTATTCCCTCCCTCTCCAACATCCTGGGAGATGACTAAGAGCGTGCCTTATGCCCAGTTCGAGCCATCCGCTTTTACCTTAAAGCCTCCAAGCCGATTCGTGGAGGACGCTCTCAACTCTTCCTTCCTTTTAATAACAAAGTTGGGACGACTTCAGCACGCATGATTGCTTCCTGGCTCAAAAGTGTCATCATACAGGCCTACGAAGCACTCGACATCAACTGTGCCACAGAAGGCATCAGAGTAACAGCCCACGAACTTCGTGCTATCTCTACTTCCTGGGCTCATTACAGTAACATTCCTGTCACTGAAATTATGGAAGCCGTTTCTTGGAGACATCCCACTGTCTTAACATCCCTTCATCTCCCTGACGTGTCTTACCAAGCGGAAGGACTATACCGCATCGGGCCATTTGTTGCTGCCCATCGCATACTATAACCCCTTAAACACACTTTGCCATTCTGTGAAGGTGTAAGGTTTGGCCGAATTGTTCCATTCGAACACCTAATGACAGTTATTAAGTAATTATCTGCAATTATGGGTCATTACCCCGTTCGACAAGCAGGAACTTTCGGAAACATTTGGCAGCCTTACAACACCGTAAGAAGCAACAACTTTTCCACGTGGACTGACGTTCCATTCTTTGCAACTTGTAACTTGGCTTTTGGCGGGAAGCTTGCTATAAAATGGGGAAAGAACGTTTTACCGCCAGAGACACTCGCAAAAGGTAGCTACAAGCGGCACAGAGATGTCTTTGTAGCTTTGTAGGACAAATTCAAGTTGATCGATGTCACGTTGTAAACAACTCTTGTTGTAAATTTTGCTGAAGGAGACGAAGTAAATTGGATCATTTTGTTTGCAAGCGTGAGTCAACCCATTGAATTTATAAAGGGAACCGGTCACTACTCGGGAACTTCTGTCAAATGGCGCTCACCGCCTTGACAAAGTCAATGGGATTGCTATTAAAAAAGGTACTCCAAAATACCAGTGTTGCCTGGTTGATTTTGGTTTCTATTGCCTGTTGAAAATATACATTACCTTTATCTCTGCCCTCCTTTCCTATAGTCGCCATTTGGGCACGACAGGAGCATTACCGCTCCGCTTCGACTTTTATATGAAGGAGGCTGCGCATTAGGTAGCGAACAGTAAGGACATCTTCGATTTATTTTCTCTAGAATTGAACAGCATTGAGAAGGAGAATGCTATTAAAAAAGGTAATGTATATTTTCAACAGGCAATAGAAACCAAAATCAACCAGGTAATACTGGTAATTTGGAGTTTATGTTGAACCAATCAGTGTTGGCTTAGCGCTGTTATTTCTTCATTTAATCAAACGAAGTAGTGAAATTCAAAATTGGTTTTCACCGGTACGTTCAGGTCCCATTTGTGGTTTAAACGCAATTTCATTGAAAAAAATTCTTTGGTTTTTGAACTTGTGCGAGGTCAACCTATTTTAAATTATATGAATACACTAATATCACCTCCAAGAATGTTTCTACTACAGTCCACTTAAATTTTCGAGGAAGATAACACCGTTCCTCTTCTTCAGAAGACCACACCACAGCAGAGAAAGTTCGTTCGATGTGCGCTTACTCCATGTTGCACTTTATATCTTCGCGCACGTGCTACCGACCACTGATCTCTAAGTTATTCACTAGAGGGCCGATCGACGACTGCAGTCAAATTCCACTTCGTGTCTAGTTTGGCAATTAGAGGCAATGGGACAAGTTCTTCAATTAGGTCGTGGGAAGGGCCAGTAAGGTTCATGTGAGGCACTCGTCGACGAGAAAATCTTTTAATTGCGAGGGATTCGAGTGCCCGGAGGTGTGCTCCTTGTCCCATTCGGATTTACCAATAAAGCTCATTTTTAATACACATCGGGCCATTGCAGAAAATTTGGCAGAAATGCAGTGGTATGTTAATCCAATGTAACTCGTTCCCTAACTCTGTTAACATAATTTCGGGAAGGAAAAGCCTGCAGTCATGTGGACCATTTGTGTACATGATCTAGACTCAGTCTAGCGTTGATGCAATTCGGACCTTTATTCTTATTTAATCAGATTTAGTTCGTCCAACCATATAACCCTTCGTAATTACATGATAGGAGGCGATAGCATGCTCAAACCATGGCTGGAACTGCAGCAAAAGCACTTCTCTTCAGTCAGAGAGTGATCCACAAACCACATGTACTGGCTCCGCGCTGTTTTTCCTTGAGCAAACTTGCAGAAAATAGTTTCAAACGCGTTGGACAAGAAGTTGATTTTTTAAAACGTACTAAACCTTTAGTTAATTTAGTAGCAAACAATGAATGGGAGGGAATTAAATTTTGTTACTTAGAGTATTTTAAGGGAGTGGGTGTTAAGTTCCAGCAGGGCGTTTAATCGGCGACTCACTACTACGTACAGAGTACACAGCAGGGGTCGAAATATTCGGATGCACAGGGCAAATTGCACTCCCACACTTCGCACTCCAGAAGCAACTCTTGGAGTGCAAAATGCACACCAAAGTTGAATTTTTCATAACTTTTGGACTGCACAAGCTACAGACTTGCGGTTTGCGGCATTTTAAACAGCGTGGTATTAGATTTCCTGTGATACCATTCCTTCCAAAGAAGTTAAACTCCACTTTTGGTTAAAGTATGTGTGTAGATTTTTCAGTTGAATAGTGAAGTTAAGTCGGTAGTGAAGTTAAGTCAGTTTTAAGCAAAGCACAGGAAAACATTACATATTATTGAGATGCTGAATGTTAGAATTTTCAATGGATATAAAATGGGAGATCAGTGTTGGTTTACATTTTGGTTTTGCACTCCAATGACGTTTTTGCACCCCAGTAACAGATTTTGGGTGCTAATTGGCACCCGGATCAAAATTTGACATCTGACACAGTATTATTTATCCCAATGTTTAAAAATGTTTGTTGATGTAATAGAATTCCTATTTAAATGTGTGTTGTTGGTTGACTATCTTTACAGTGTGGCTGAACTATTATGTATATTTTCACTGTGTAGGTGCATCCGGCTAATAAAACGAGCACTGCTCTTCCAAGTACATCAAATCGACAATTGCCTAGCGTTCCTCCTGAAGTTATGAGGACGGCAAGCGAGAGGCACCAAAAAGGCCTTATGTCTCCATGGATTTACCAAATTCTTTCCCAGGTGTGGATTTCATCAGAATGCATAACTATAAAAAAAAACAGTTAAGAGAACCAATTAGTGTCGGCACTCAAGAGTTTGACTCTTGGTGACCAGATTATTGACACTGATTTGTTTTAGTGAGTAAATACAAGGTAGTTCATAAAAAATTCAACGGCGTTAAGTCCCAAATAGTTAGAAGTTTAAATAAAAAAAAAAACCTTTTCTTGGACTTATTACAAAAAAGTTGATGTTTTGAAAGTTGAAACTTTTTTGTCCCCATCTGGACGTACATACCACATTTTTGTTATTGTGTAATTTTTTTCAAATTGCGATTTACATCTTGAAAAGTAACCAAAAAAAAAAAACCGTTAGAGGAATACAAAACCCTCACTTTTCCAATTTGTTTAATGTTAGCTAAGGCCCCCAAATCCTTGAAAAAGACTTAAAATTGATAGTATTGAAATAAAAAAAATCTGCGTCTTTTAAGTCTCCTTCCCAACGATAGCAGTCGGAGCTCACTCCAGCGGGGTTGTGATGTCCTTGTTCTTAAAACAGGGTTCGCACACGGCCTTGATTTCCTTGAAAAGCCTTAAATTTGATAACCGAAAATTCAAGGCTTGACAAATCTTGAAAATTGAAATATTGTTGTTCGAGCCTTAAAACAACCTTGAGTTTTGTAAGTACTTTGTTGGAATGAAGTTAAGCCACAATAGTAATATTAATTTGGATATAAAATATAACTAATTGAATAGATATAGTGCTTCACTTGGATTGGACTGGAAACAGAAAACTGAGTGTGAGGTGCCGTTGAATGCAATCAATTTTTGCCAGAATGGGCAGCTGAGAAAGTGCTGTTCCACTTCCTCTTAGTTGCTGTATTCCTTCTTCCTCATTGATGGGAGTGGGGGAGGGGGACATAATGTTTGTCATTATTTACGACGGTTTAGCTTCCTGCTGCAAACTAAGAACACAATGGTGATAAGTTAAGAGCTGTTAAACTACTGGAATTAAAAAGTAATTTTGACAGTTTATTGTGCAAAACGCTTTGAAATTGGTTGTAAATTAGCTTTGAAAAAGCCTTGAAAATGGGTTAAAATGGGCTGGTCTGTAATGTACGAACCCTGTTAAAAGCAGTTGGGCTGTTAAGAGTCCCGGATAATGCTGTTTTGTTTCTGGTGCTTGCGCTAGTCATGCAGACGGCGGTGGAATGAGGGAAGAAAGATGATGCCACGCCACGTATGATTCAACGGGATTTTCTCCAGCGATTACAAACTAAGCATGCATTGTATGTTGAAAGTTTTAAAATATGTATGCCTTAAGCACTAACGCCTATTGATGTCGGATGTCTTAACGTTAATTACAGTATCTAAACTAGCGATAAAAAAATTCGGTCTGTAGGTTTAGTATTCCTTTAAAAGTTTTAACTCCTTTATCAACATTGCCTAAAACACCAACCCTTTTCTTTCGTGTCTTTGCTTGCTAGTTATTGTGGCTTGTTGCTTATAAGTGTTTCTATTCACAAACAATACGACAATTAACACTAGTAACCAGCTGAAGTTGAAAAAAAAATCAAGCTTTATTGTGTAGTAAATAAATTTAATTGCCATTAAATTTTCGGTATGTTTTATTTTCCTTAAATAAATGATGTATGGGGTACACCACCACAGGAGTTAACTGAATCCACACAAAACCAAAACTGGTAAGAGAAGCCGCCAAGTTTACAAAAAGGGTCGACCTTTCAAAGTAGTGATATCATTCAACCAGGGAAAGGCCGCCAAGGTTAATGCTATTAGCCAAGTTAATCGCACCTACTAATAGTTCGAATGTTAAATGAAAACTAGAAGATTGCTACTAGCGGTAGCAATCTTCAAGTTTTCATTTAACGTCCAAAGTATTATTCGGTGCGATTAACTTGGCTAATAGGATTAACCTTGGTGGCCTTTCCTGGTTGAATGATATCACTACTTTGAAAGGCCGACCCTTTTTGTAAACTTGGCGGCTTCTCTTACCAGTTTTGGTTTTTGGTGGATATCACGACTTTCATAGGCCTGTGAATGACCAAAAATCCCACGGTGTAATTGTCACCCATACCTTTTTTGTGTGGAGGTATTTTATTGTCTGAATGTTCTCATTCATAAATTTCACATTTGCTATTGTCATTCCAAATAATTTAATAACAAGCGTAACAGTATGGTAATTGCTAGGACCTAATCAATTCCTATGGAGCGGTAGCAATCTTCAAGTTTTCATTTAACGTCCAAATTATTATTCCGTGCGATTAACTTGGCTAATAGGATTAACCTTGGCGGTCTTTCCCTGGTTGAATGATATCACTACTTTGAAAGGCCGACCCTTCTTGGAAACTTGGCAGCTACTCTTATACCAGTTTTGGTTTTGAGTGGATATCACAACTTTCATAGGCCTGTGAATACAAAGAATTCCACTGTCTAATAGTGACCTCTACCTTTTTGTCTGGAGTATCTACAAATTTTCTAATTCATGATTCTTACGTTTGCTATTGCCCAATTAGCCGTTAAAAACCAGCCAAATGGACATGGTTTGGCGTATTGTATGCCCATGTTTCGCATGCTTAAGTCTATTTAATCCGATTTTTGAGCGCACTGGCTAACAAACGCTGATTTTCGTTCGCTTCGCTCACTCAATCAGCGCATCCCCCTTCACTTGGCTCTCCCGAGGTAAACGTTAATCATTATGAACACATACTACAAACTCACGGATTGGTGAATGTTTGTACAGTTCTAATATTCTGGTGGCAGACGAAGATTACTAAAACTAATCAACTCGTCAGCTGTTTAAAATTACTCGTCACTTACACTAGACTGCAAGAACAGTAAGTCTACATAAAATAAAATGTCCGCGTCACGTTATTGAGGACACTTTTTCTCCATAAAGAACACGTTCCCACCTGTGCTGACGATGTGCATTTTGTTTCCTAATCTTCTTTCCAGCAAAATTGTCCCTTTTATCGTGGTGGGGCAGATAATTCAGTTTGGATTCGTGTACCGTAAAAAAAATAAGACCAAACCTTTGCAATAAAAGATAAAGATATTCTGTCTCTTAGTGAACCACCTATTTGCAAAAACAATGCATTCTGACAATATACTGAAACGATAAGCGTGCATGTTATAATCTACTGTTGAATGACAATACAAACAATGGTTACAACAATAATTTTGCACTTCAGGGCCACGTGCTTCTAGCTGCAACCCCCATTTTAGAAAAAGGCACTTCCCCATATGACGCTTTACCTGTCTGCTGAAATTTAGATCTGGCAACTTTACCTAATGAGCTGTAGACGTGTCGTTATACCCTATGAGAATTAACATGGGAGCCTGCGGACTAGTTACTAGT
>JAHWFP010069916.1:13473-60912 GCA_023313725.1 Lithobius niger | reverse complement strand
AACTGAACGTTCAAAGCGTATACGTAAATGACCCGTTGGCGCCAAAGCTGTGTGTGTAAATGTGTGGTGAGGCAAGCCACTCCCATGGCCATCAATGAAAGTTGTGTATATGTTACGCCAAGGGATGCTTTGATGTTCAAATGGCGCTCTCTCATTGGTTGGCTGCTTTCATTTGCGTTGCACTCGATTGACCGTAAAAACTGCTCCTAATCAATATGGCGGCGATTAAGAGCCATGAGGAAATTTGACCGGCCGTGAATGGGTACGACCGACTAACTCTGTCCGCTTGGTTTGATCGGGAAGGGGGCAAATTGATGCGTCGCCGGGTGAAGCGAAACGAACAGACATTACGGAATAGATAGAAGGCTCGCTGGTCATTTTAAGATAATTCTAAACCTGACTGATCCGTATATTTTCGGGTGGCGATTTTAACGAGAATTAAGTAGTTATTTACTAACATGTCTTTAAAAATCGTGTGGACTGCGTTATTTCGAAATTAAAACAAGCATCTCATTACGTATTGCTTGGTAATGGTTAATTGTGTTAAACTTATGAATAAAGCAAATAGCTGTTTTATATGAATTTCAATGTAGAATGTGCCGAAGCGGTATGAATAAAACACTAAGCCAGTTGTAGCACAGGCGACAGTCAACACAGCTAATATTTCGGTGTCTACATAATAACGGAAGCGATACCTTCATCAGAGCTAAAAATCTAAAACTATAAAAGTTAAACCACCTTGCATAACAGTATCATGGTTTCACCAAGTTGATTTTGGAAATTTTTTCGTATTCTTGTGTCTGCATGCAGGGTAACGAAGCCAACTATTTAACTTTTATATTTTTACATTTTTAGCTCTGATAAAGGTATCGCTTCCATTATTATGTTGATGCCGAAATATTAGCTGTGTTGACTGTAGCCTGTACTACTGGGTCATTGTTTTGGTCATGTTTCTTATGAAGTTAAAATCATATGACATTTCGTATTTTGTGTTATATAACTAACTTTAGATCCAAGAAAATATTATAAATCTTGTCTTAAAAAGCTGCATCCAGTTGTAGGCTTCGTCCGTTGGGGACTCATTTGTGATTGTTGATAAATAATTTGTGCGGATTTAAACTACCGAAAAACTTGAACAAACGATGAAAATGGCGTATTGGAATGTCAAAATTGTTAAGAATTGGTCAATTTTTGGCGAAATGAAGGAAGGGGAAGGACCTATATTTTTCTGCTTCTTTTCGCATCACTGCAGCCAAATGACAACCCACCAACAGGTAGAAAAGGGAAAAAAAACAGTAATTCTTTACGTGCAACTCGAGCTTTGTGCGGGGCGCCAGGGGACCCCTAACAACGAGAGCCAGCACAACGAAGTGGTCGTCTACTTTCCTCGTATAGTCAAGTAGACGCGGAATCAACGCTTACAACCGACCACCTAAGTAGGACTTCAAAAACCCGTCTAAAAGTCGTCCTGTGAAAAATGTAACCACACGAAAATTAAAGGGTTGACCTGCACGAATTTTGTTTTACACCCGCGCGCGTCTGAGAACCAAAGATTTTTTTTTTCATACCTTAAACGGTTCAGTTCGTAGAGTATCGAGCTTCATCGTTACACAACCGTCCATCGACTTTGTAACGAAATCGTTTCTTGGTGACGATTTCTCGGTTGTCAAGAATCAGTCATTCAGTCCGTCAGACGGGTGTGTTGGGGTTTTCCTTGACCGCTGTTGCCCCTGGGGTGTCTGTCACCCTCCACCCCATCCCCAACCCCCTCCTATTGTCTCGGTGGGGGCACTAACTATGTTTGTCTCATTCAGTGATAATTGACTGTCCATTAATGACAAGGGGGCTCCAACCGTTCAGTTAAATTGATCCGAAATCCGCAGCCATTCTCTAACTCGATTTTCCCAGATGATCCCACTTTGATTCTCGATTCCCCCCCCCCCTTCCTTCCCCCCTCCCCCTATCCTTTTCGCAACTAACTAAATGTCGGAATGCGGCGGCCCTCTCCAAATAAATTTCATGTTTAATATAATTCGGGTGTTGTTCCCTAAGGAAAGGCGATAATATTGCACACGAAATACAACTTGGCAGTATTATTAGAGACGAGCGAGACTGTTGAGTTTATGCGGTTTACCGAGTTTAGAGTTTGGTACTAATGTTGTTTCAGGTTGGGAGATATCTAATAGTTAGGGCCGACTCAACGGGAGGTTGGGGATGGAGGATAAATTAGCCGTTTTAAGTATTCCGCACTTTATGAGTCATGGCTGTAAGGTTCATTAGTCGAAGTCTGTAGTATACACGAAGAACAACGGAACTCCTCGTATATAAGCACCTGTTGCGTTTTCTAAACTATCATCGTATTAGTAACAATTTAGCAGCCGGTATTTGAGCAGTTATTTGTATAACAAACATTTAGTATTTATCAATACTGGGTATTTAAAGTTATTGGTAATTTACCTTTATAACAATACATTGGGTGTATTTAGCAGTTATTTTAATTTACCTTTATAACGAATATTGGATATTTGTATGTACTGGTATTTTACCTCTATAACGAACATTGGGCATATTTATAAACATTGGGTACGTAGCGGTCACTTTTTTTCCACCATGTTTGCAATCCTTACTCCTAATTTCTTCGAATGAGTGGTTTTAAAAATCATTTGTTTTTTAACTACATTAATTTGGAATGTGTCCATATGAGCATCGCCATCCAAATAGCATGTTTGAAATGCATTCTTATTTTTAATAGATCCTTGATCTGTCGACAAATTGGCGAGCCTGCATGACATCTCCCAAAAGTCTAAGCGTTTGTTTTCGTTCGTAAATTGTATTAGTTATACATTATTCTCTCACGGTTATAATTTATCAATTCTTTAAGTGTTAGGACACTATTTCTCTTTCGATGAGTGTTCTTTGCGGTGGGCTTTACAATACTGACTAACCAAGAACGGTGGTTACGGAAAGGGTGAGGAATGGAAAAATTCGCGGTCCAAATTGTTGGCACGAGTTGATAAATCTAAAATTAAACGTTTTGCCAGCCCGATTTCCTCAAACTGACATCTCATCCTCCTTTTCTCCCACCCACAACATTCGTATTTGGTCCTTTCCAGCCTGCTTCTCTCATCACCCTTCTCCCTAACCCCCTACGGCGTTCGCCCAATTCCCCCTCACCCATTTCGCCCTTTGCTCGCTAATTAAAATTGGGCGCCATAATTTTTCCTGGCTGCTTTAAATGATTTACGGCCGCGAGGAACGATCATATTGCTTTGCTGCCAGAAGCTTGAGTGTAAACTCGGCTAAAATGTGGGCATCCCGCTTTCATTATACGATTGCCTTGTTTGAATTCAGTTTTGGCCATAATTCGCTTGACCGCCCCCCCCCCCACCTCTTCCCGTTACTCTTCTCATCATTTAGCACGTTTACATTGATACAATGTTAATAGCCGATTAACATACCAATTAAATGATAAAATACTGAGAACTTTGGCCTACGCTTCCTTCTTTTCCGGACATTCTGGACAGCCGATAATTAATAGCCAATAATAGTTGGCAATGGCATTCGTATACTGCCTATTTACGCTGGCTGCATTGCGTTGTTGTATTATTGCTTTTGAGTGGTTTCTGTTAGTGCGGTTATAGAAAGGTAAATACTCTAGAACCAGATTATAAAGAATTGTGTTGGAAACGACCAGTAACTAATATTAAAATTTTCCGCTCCTGATAACGAGACAACCACAATGTCATAGAAATCTCACACACCTATTTTAATTTTCGGGGGATATTTTTCCCTCTTGATCACAATAAAAACAATACAGCCTAGATACAATACAATACAGAATCCTGCTCAAGCACTGCGCCAACAGCCAAGATGGTGGCTCAGTACTTGAGCAGGATTCTGTATTGGCTGTTTTGTTTTGATTGTGACCAAGACGGGAAAATGTCCCTCGGAAAATTAAAATAGGTGTGTGAGATTGTTATGACATTGTAGTTCTCTCGCTGTCAGGAGCGGAAAATTTTAATATTCTTGACTAAAGCACCGGATTCAACCGGAAGTGACTAGTACTAACGCTGTGTCGTAGGATATGACTGGAACATCGCCCATCTCGGCGATGTTTTGTGCTGCAAAAGTGCGTCGATCGATTTATGAGGAATTTCTAAAAGTCGTGACTTTCATGTGTTGGCAACTATTTCAGGAAATCTGTTGGTTTATAAATCGTAACTAACTTACAAATGTATGATGCTAGTTCCATTTGAGGCACTAGACACTATTTTAAAACGATGAAGGGAATCTTGAGATACGGTTAAAGGTGTAGAACAGACAATGTAAACTTAAAATAAGCCAATACGTGCATGCAGGAATTTAATTAAAACTTGGACGTTTCGAGGTTACCCAAACTCAGTATCAAGTGATAGAATAAAGGTTAAAATGGCAGCCGTTAAATATTTAAAAGAAGAAGCTCAAATGTCCCTTATAGTCAGCACTCCCAGAACATACAATCAACATTCAGCCTGACTGCTGCTAAGGGACTTTAAAATTTCTTCCTCTTTTTAATGTTAATGTGACTTTGTCATTTCAGATCTTATTTTTGCTCTTGATGACGAGTTTGGCTAAACTAGAAACGTCTAGGTTTTAATTAACTTCCTACATGTGCTTTTCGGCTTATTTTAAGTTGGCGTATAACTCCAAGATTTTTTAATCAATTTCTCAATAAAACAGACCATGCAAAATGCAATCTCGCTGTTTTTTGTAACGTTTTCAATGGCTTACGTTTATTTTTTTATTGTTGAGAACTGTTAGAATAAGAATTCACGCCAAATCAGCATGATCCAGAAACTCGCTTTAGTTATTGTGTGGAGGTCTGGTGGCCTAATTGTAACCATATAATTAATAGAAATAATATTTCTAGTAAACATTCCTCCTCAAGGAAATACCAATAGCATACGTTACCGATTGTCAATTGCACCCACTACTGAGTTGCAACATGAAGAGTTATAAGCGGCCAACTACATTAAAAGCTGTGAATTAAAAGGACATAAACCCTTCCGGTATATCGTGCGACCCGATGAGATTGCAGTTGGCAACATTTACACAGGTTAGAGTTAATGTCGCCAAACCACCTCGCACGCAAGAAAAAACAAGAAAATGAATGTGTTGGCAACATTTACGTACGTTTGAACTAATGTCGCAAAACTGAGTCGTGCAGGAAAGCCAATAGGGATTTATGTTCCTTTAAGTGCAGATGAAAACCTATTTCCGCTATTCTTCGGACTTAAATGTCGGAGTGAATGGAAATTTGAACAGCTGACTTCACTTAGTTTAGATAGAGATGCTTTAGCTCCACAGTTGATAGTACGATGTCAAACGAACTAACATATTGAATATATAGTCACTATTTTAAAAGTTTCCATAAAAATTAAACCCAACTCTCAAAAATCGCCAACACCGTCAAATCCCACTCCCCTCCCCGACATTTGTTGTCCCCGCCTCCGAGAAGGGTTGGCGTACATCCAAGAATACCGTATCTTTTCGAGTTGAAACACGTGGAACAATGTCGGTTTTGACGTAGCAACACCTTCACACAGTGTCACATGACTTGAAGGTGTTGCTACGTCAAAACCGGCATTGTTCCACGTGTTTAAACTCGAAAAGATACGGGTTTTCAGTGTGTGTGTGCGCGTTTGATTGCTGTGTATTGTGTCAAAATCAGGGAGGGGAACCTGTTCGGGGGTATGTGTTGTTTCCTTGCTTGCAATAGGGCCGTCGCTAAGCCTACTTTGTTGCCGAACTAAAAATTTTAACGCCTTTTGATGCATTTTTCACACGCTAACGACAATCGACCAATACCGGTCACGCGCATTCTTTTCCAAAATGTTACAAAAGTGTTGGACACTCGTACACGTATCACTGGACGGTATATCACACGACTAGAATAACAGAACAGAAGCCAAATGGGCTCGATAGGATAAATAAAGCAAACGTTAGTCCACAATTCCACGGAAATAGGCTATAGTGTCTGTATTTTATTTAATTAACACGATTAGAATGCGTAGTAACCTAACCGCTAACGTTCGGGCAAAGAAGGTTACTAAAACCTTATCAAGTTATAATAATAAAAATGCAGGTTAGGCGTAGATTAAGATTCGAACAGATTCTGAAATGGTGAAGAATGCATGGCAGACGTGAAAGTGGGAAAATTGAATAACAGTTGAATCGTCTTTTATTTAGGCTTTTTCAACCAACCAATTTTCGGGCATAACAATTAATATTATGCCACAGGGGTGATGTGGAAATGTCACGGAAATTAAGGAATATGTTTTTTTTTTTTAATTTAGTTTGGTTATTTCGACCATCAATTAAGTCGACAAATACGGGCTTAAAATATTTTTTCGAAGGTACTAAAAAGGGAACTAAAAAATATTTTCAGTCGTTTGTTTTGGCCAGTCGACGTTGACAATTTAATTAGGGGTGTAAAATATTGTTTGAACTTTAGGGAAATGTACAAAAATCAGGGAAATTAAAAAATGTATGTATTTTTAATAGTTTGTTTTGGCCTTTTGACCGTGACAAATTACGCGCATGAAATATTGTGTCGAAGGTGAGGGAAATACATAAATAGGCGGAGACAGGGACATTCAAAACAAATTTTTTTTAACGAATTTTACAGACGAACCCACCCAGAATTATAATAACGTCGTATAGTCCGGCACTTAAAACGCCGATCACGTTTTAAAAAAGCATTTAAACCCTTCCATTCATGGCGTGGGTGGGTGAGTAGGAGTCGATCCTTGTTTCCTCTTACGAGCAAAATGTACGAGTTTTTTTTTCTTTTTCTTTTTTTTTTTGCTCTTCTCTTCCGATTCCAACCCCTGTCATCATCATGGCCCATTTTGTTGAATTATCGGTTACGTTACTTGGTCGTAGGATTATTTCCGGGTATCCCCTCCCTACCCACGACACGATACACACACACACATACCCTGCGACTCGATTTCGTTCGTTCAACACGATCGTTGCTTGGTTGTCGCCCGGTGGTTCATAGTGAGTCGTAAATGGGATTGGTCCCCAAGCTAAACTGAAGCCACCCAAGTCGCCTCATTGTTTGTTCATTGATCGGCCGACTCAAGCCACAAGACCGCGTCAATGAAGTTTGCGGGAAGCCAACACTCGGGCGGAGCGAGAGAGAGTGAGGTGGGGGTGGGTGCAGAAGGGGGGGGGGCAAGCACAGGCACGCCCAACCAAAACAATCTGACAATCTGGGCGCAATCCACCAAATCGACAACAAAATCACTTTACTCCGTTCGCCATCGAACGACGGTGAGTCTTGAGAGAGTGATGCAGGATAGGCACCGCCATTGAACAAAGTCAAAGCTGTAGGCCATTGTGGGGATATACTATATAGTTCAGGGTTTTGCTAAAGGTTAACGCAGGATCTTGTAAACACCTGTGACAGTGTAACACTATACGTGAATCTAACGGTAGTTTAAAGAATTTTTGCATTCGTCTCATTTTGATATGTTTTTGCCTTCTCCGTGGATTGAACCTCTGTTAAACGATCCATTGTTTGTCCTTTTGGGATGAATGATTATAAAACGTGCTAATTATAGCTAGTTTCAGAATCTAGGTATCGGTGAATAATCACCCTACGGGAATTAACATGGGGATGAACGGACTAGAAGAAACTAGTATAGTAACACATTTGCAACGTTATTGGGGGTCAAATTTTGCATCGAAAGCCACTTAGCTGACATTCCAACACAAGTTAATTTGTGTCAGGTGGGTCATTGTTCTCTATTTTACCATAATTTAAGCTCTTGTGCCGCATTATTATTTTTCCCCAAGCACCTGAAATGTGCAAAACTATATGCTTCAGCATATTAGACACTGACGCTATGGCGTCGCCCAACAATGGTTTACGTCCTCGACAATTGAATTGATGTGATGTTTGTTGACTAACTTGACGCGATACACTGAGACCCATTTGGCTTTCTGTCTAGACCCATTTGGCTTTCCTCCAGTACGGTAGTCAGGAAAATGTTAGATGTAATCAAAGACGTCGGAGTAAAATACTTTATATTTTTTGTCAGTCGTTATTCGACCTTATTGATTGTATCATGCTCGCTCGTTTTGTGTTGGCAAAATTAAGCTCCCTCGCTTACGTGGCTCGGGATTTTAATAATTAGTCAACACACAGCACTCGGGAGTTTATTTGGAGCAAAAACTTTCGTGTACAAAACACACAAAAATCGATAGTTGCTATTCTTACATTCGGGATATTATTTATTCATTTTATTTAACAAGTCGATACATAGCCAGTTTCCTACCTAGAATGTGACTCGACTTGTAACAATGTACAATTAATCACAATACAAAAGAAAGCACAAAATGCAATCCCCCCCAAAAAAACCTTACACCTGTTACAGGGTTCCCACCAAATTACTGAAATCAATTTTCCTGAGTTTTCCATAGTAGATGAAGTCATTTTCCAGGCTATTTTACCGTAATTTTAGGAAGGAACTTTTTTCACACATTTTACCAGTTTTGTGTTAAAAAGGCTGAAGTTTTTAGATGGGAAATACATTATTGCAAATCTTAATTTTTGGCCCGAGTTTTCCAGTTTTTTGTAAAAAAAAAAAAAAAATCAGAGAATTCCCTGAGTTCTCCCTGAATTTCAAACGTAGTTTAAATTACCTGAGTTTTCCAGGTTGGTGGGAACCGTTATAACACACAAACAACCAAACAGATTATACTTATGATACTAATTGAAATTGGCTGGTTTCCATAATTCTTTTGCTGATTAAGGCACTTAAGTTCAGTCTCGGTCTTTGTCGTACTTATCGCGAAGCTTTCTTTTTTCCCTTACTCCCCCCCCCCCCCCCCTACAGCAACTGCGAATTGCTCATGGACGGTTTGCGTGACCACACCAGAGATTTTTTTTTTCTGTTTGTTTTTTTTCTTTCTCAAATCGAAATCTTGTTTACGCTGAAGTCTCCGCCTTTAGACTTAGTTGAGACATCTTAAAACTGCAATGCTAGCTTTCTTTTGCTTTCATCCGTATCGACTTAAGTGTTAATCTCATTGTGGGAGTGAATAAGAGAGAGGGGGGGGGGGGGGGGGGGGGGGGGGGGGCACACGCACGTCGGGAATTGGATTTCCGTGAATTATTGAAAACATAAGAACGCAAAGTTTTTATATTCGAGCTTAAGGCAGGCTTCGTTAAAATTATTAAACTTATCGATAAACTAAAACTTTATGAGTGAATACAAAAAAACTTCAAAACAGTGAGGAATACGTGAAACCAAAGAGTGAAGTACTCATCCTTTCAACGTAAGTTTGAATTGGACATATTCCATATAAAGATTCGACTAAACTGGACGGAATGCCAACGGCTCAACGGAATGCCAACGGCTCAACGGTTAACTAGTTTCATGTAAAGATTTTATTTAAAGATTCGACCCTACCCTAACCTCGATCTAGCTTCACGTGCGTAGTGGCGTTTATCGACCAACGCATTTGCGGAATGAGCTGTCATTCCACGAAGTGCTGGTCTTTTTAAAATTCCTCACAACTTCGTTTCTTATTTCGTTTACAATTCTGAACGCTGTGATACTCAGGGAGAGTATTACAATCAAACAAACAAACAAAAACTGAAGTCAGACTATCTTGCTCACCAGGGCACTTTCATCCATCAAAACACGGGAACGGAGTGTTTAAACTTACAATATTAATACTCCTTTTTTCCTGACTGAAGTCATTTGACTTTCGTGTCAAAGCCCAAAAAGGAAAGTCGTTATAAAAAGCGCAAATTGGATTACCTCAAAAGTTACCGTTTTGCATAATTGAAGACTTCTCTCTACCCTTACCAAAAACAAACAAAAAATAAATAAATTATCGTTATGCGAGCGGAAAAATGGAATATGCCACGAGTGAAGCAGTATGCGTGAGAAGGTACTAGCTAATCCCCACTCCTATAATAGAACCGTTCAGCGAAGCACATGGGAAAATTTTATTAAATCATGAGTTGTTGCTATGACATGCGTGTCCACTCGTAATGTCTTCGCTTGGACTTCTGTATGTATATATATTAATGCGTATACGCCTTTTGCGACCCTGTATTATAATACTTTGTTGCCACTGTTCGTCTCGTCTTCACGTCTTGACAGCTCTATCATTATCTAAAAAAAAAATGTTTAAGAAACCCATGGCTTGACATGGAAACGATTGTTTGGATGGAAATCTTAAGTACTGTACACATGTTTGGGGTTGTCGAACCATTTTAGTTGTTTTTAACTCTTAAATTAGCTAGTTCAGCATCAGAAAGATCCAAAATATTGAATAAGTAAGTTTGTGAGTCTGTATACTTATAGACGTCTTCCATTTCCGTAGGCCTAATTCAGCTAACACGTAAAGTATTTCCAACCAAGTGCTGCCGTTCAATTAAGGGACAATATAATAAACACGGCACTTGGCACTTTCAAGTCACAAGCTACGCATCTGATACGTTGGATTGGAATCAGGGACGTTTTTATGGGGGGGGGGGGTGTCTCACCCCACCAAAGTTTGGCCAGTTGGCAAATCAGTCGGCAAAATTACATAAATGCTTTGCTAGATGGAAAATTATGTTGGTAAATTTCTGGTTTACACCCCTCCAACTTTTATCCTTGCTGACGTCTCACATTGGAATTAAATGTTCTTTGTTTTTGAGAGTTTATTTCAAGTAGGGCTTCTAAAAGGTTATACATACGATAAAGTATTTTATGAATTTTAATACTGAAGGCATGTTAGTTATATTCAACTCGACTTGGACTGCTGTTTTCGTCCCAGTTCAGGCACGTTTTTTCTTTGACTCAAACTTGGTGAACTAAATGTTGCAATAGCTTTACAGGTTGTTAGGACAAAAACAGTCATGGCTGAAGAGTTTCAATTCAGTTTTGTTGCTCAGGAATTCCATAGCTTTGTGTGATTGTCCGACTTTGTGATAGGGTTACCTAACGTCCATCCAAATGCCATTTTCCGGCCACTGGAAAAGCACGTAGTTTCGTTATGTAAAAGCTAAACGTATTGCTTGGAAGAAATACTCCAAAACCCAGACAGTGACAGATGTTAAAACATGCCCAACTGGTTGTTCCATTACCTATCACTCTGCATTATTTTCTTCGGCCAACGTCAAATAATGGAGATCAGTGGTTGTGCGTGTGTGTGTGTGTGTGTGTGTGTGTGTGTGTGTTGCAGAAAGCGCGGGAAAATGATTTTGTTTCAGTAGATATTTTCCGATCACAAAACTGGGCGGCAAAAAACAGTGCTTATAAATCTTGCATTCATTTAGCTCGTCTTTCGAAACATCAACGTGGAATTCGCTAGGCCTACTTTAGGGAGAGCTCGAGGGGGGGATGAGGGGGGGGGATTAAACTGCAATGGTCCAACGAATAAGCACGAAGTAAAGCCAAGTGAAGCTGGGGATCAATGTCATTCAAACTGAAGCTGGAATTGGTTCTCCCTGTTCAACTCTTGCCAGAAGTGAGAAAAGCGCGCGCGAATGCCATCATGGCGGAAAGGCGGGAAAAGTATGTTAGGCCTAAAGCTGGTTGGAATGCTTTCTCTCGTTCCCGCATTCATTCACTCCTCCTACCGTTCTGTTTTCGAATAACCATTAAAGATGGTGCCTGCCTGCCTGTAGGAATCCTATAGTTGGCGTTTCAACCGAAAGCTTTAGCTATATAGCTAGCTAGCTAGCCGGCTAACTTGCTTGCTTTCTGGTTAGGCCTAGTCGATCGATTGGTAATAGTTGATCAGTTTTGGAAAGGTTTGCCTCGGTTGGGTTTACGAATGAGTGACACGCTCCACGCAGTTGGAATGCGCAGTTAACGGTATCACTCAGCCAAGCCGTCGTTAGGGATTGGATGGGGGAAACTGATTTGGACTGTAGAATTGGGATGGTCATTTAGAGTCGTAATGCATACCTAAACTCGCTCAAAGCACCCCCCTTCCCTTGCCCCCACCTCCGTTCCTTCCAAATCTGTCTACATCCTATAGCTATAGATACAATTTTTAAAGTGGAGTTACTGTGAAGTACGCCTGTTTGGTCAATCAAGAAATTGTATGACGGTTGAGCTTTAGTTTGAGCTTAATGTCAATAAAATAATTGTCAAATAACAGCAATATACGAAAGAATGTAAAATGAGTGACTTCTCTTGCCGTAAACCGTAAAAAAAAAAAAAAAAGAAAAAAGCTTGGGACCAGAAACTTGGTGGCAGCCATTTTTGGTCTGATACTACTGTTATGAATGGCGAAAACTTGGTGGGGTCTTTCATCGTATTAGGCTTTGGATACTACCAAACTAACAGGAAGCGTTTGGAGCGTAGATTTGTTTTTAAACGTGAGACTAGTAATCTTCACATCTTCACATCAAACGTGAGACGTAATCTTCACATCAAACGTGAGACGAGTAATCTTCACATCAACTCGTCATGCTTCGGTTAAAGTAATCTTGTACCCCAAAAGTCTTGTTGTTGAATTAATGTTTATATTGCAAAGGTGCGGAACGACGAAGTATGGCGTTTCGTACAAACCAACCCCGAAGTACATGGCTAGTAGCTTCCACAGCCGTAGCATTGTAATTGTGCTGAGTAAATTAAGTGAAGAAGAAAACAAAGATGAAATAAAACATCATAATCTTTTCTTTACGTAATCATGTAAATCGTCGTTAGATGTTTGGTAGACACGAGGATTCAAAACTCGGCATACATTTTTTATGTCATTCACTTCAGAAAAGAATCCAATAAATGCACAGGAAGATGTGCTTATAATTCAGAAAAACCTATTTTGCTTAGACGGCACTCAACGCTGGGTTTTTAATTTGTGATCTATTTTTCCAGTTTTTTGTTTGTTGGTTGATTCGTGGGAAAGGTGAAACCTATTATTATTTAGCAGACTCTGGTGACGACAGGATACACGGCGAATGATTTGTCTAAATGTGATTGTGTATTACGAATAACAAGAGAAAAAGGAAGGGAGAAAACGGATTCTCTAAGCCATTCAACACCGGAAAAGTATACGAACTAGAACCTGACGCATTCATTTCTGCACGCTATGAGACAAACTGCGTGTATACATGGTATTTATTCTCAGATCAAAAGTGCGCTTTCGACGTTACTTGCATGGCCGGGACTGGAATTGCTCAACCCGTAAATGAATCCTTTTGAAACCATATTTCTATAGGAGTACGGTAATTTAGAGCGAGGTATTTCCTATCTACTGTTTATCAGCTCGGCTTGGCTTGCAATGTGCCTTCTTTCTTTTGTGTGATAGGCCGGATGATCTCGGCTAATAACAAAACAAATAACAAATTGAAGGTCTGAAACGATTTTGAGAACCGGAGAAAACTGAACTAATTTCTAATATTTGTTTTTTTTTTTGCTTCGTCGCAAATAATCTTGTCGAGGACGCCAATGCTCTGGTTTTACGGATTTTTTTAATTCTAGCTCTTTCTGTTCATTAGCATTTTGAAGAAGGAATTTGAATCGGCAAACGGCATATACACTGGACATTTTCAGACATCGCAGAAAGTCGAAGTATATTTCGACGAAAAATTGAAGAAAATCCAGCTAAAATAACACTAATTCCACCCTCGAAAGCTCTATACTTTCGCCAGTTCACTTTAAATTTTCGGAAATGAAACGATTTCTTTCTTCCGAAAGAATCGCTAAAACACTCAACGATACAAATGTCACATTACTGCTCCAATGTGACGTTGGCATCGTTGAGTGTTTTTAGTGATTCTTTCGGAAGAAGGAGATCGTTTAATCCCCGAAAATTTAAAGTGAACTGGTGAAGGTATAGTGAAGTGCTTTCGAGGGTGGAATTAGTGTTATTTTTGTTGTGTTTTCTTCGGTTTTTCGTCGAAATTTACTTCGACTTTCTACGAGGAATTTGAATACTAAAAAGTAAAGCTATATATGTTTACATGCACCGTTAATGTGACAGATAATTTTTACAGTATTGTAAATAATAATTCTGGGAAGCCAAACCAGCTTCCTGAGATTAACTCTGTGAGTCTTTCTTAAATAAACACTAACGTGCGCACATCTTAAGCAGTTAGTTAAATCGAAGATAAAGTTGATAAAAATTTGTTTATTAAACCTCGATACAGAATACTGTAGCTAGGTAAATCCTGCTACAGTTTTGATAACAGGCCATTTTCTAATAAAAAGCCTTTTTCATTCATACAAAATGGCTTTTTAAACAAGTCACAATGGCAGCACATATCCTGCTTTTATAAATAGTCTTTAAAAGGGGACTTACGACTACTGCCATGCCTAAACATATTGTATTAATGATTATTTAGTCTATTGTTAATGTGCCATTGGTGTTGTAGCTCCAACCAGTATGGGCGAAATATGTTGACATCATCCTGTTAACATGTCAACATCGTGTTGAAAACAAATTGTGCAACACCAGGAAAAAATGTCGAGAGGCTGGTTTCAAACAACTGCAAATGTGCAGCCTGGAAGATGTCAACAACAATTCGTAAACGCCCTACCTCCCAGCTCATTAGAAAACCTACAATTAATTTTATGTTTACGAGGAGGCAGTTAGGTTCTTTCCAAGAATTTTTATCTAACATATACGTATACTTGAAATTAAGATTTCCAAATTTGAAAAATACCCATTGTTTATTGAATCGAACCATTTGTTGTTGTTGTTTTTTTCCCGAAGGACTTCTTTTTGTAACCTTTTTCTCCCAAAGAATTTCTTTTTCAAATTCTAATTTGCAGAAATTGCATTTTTACTGCTTGTTGGGTTGTAACTTCGGTGGCCTACAATTTTTCAATAAATGTAGATTAAAAACAGAATTTCGTCGTAATTTTTTTATGTATGGCCTATTGAGCTTATGTACTAGTCTGGCAGGGAACAACTTTCTTAGCGTTACGGAAAGGGGTGACACCTCGTTACGATTTTTTTTTTTTAGGAAAATCTCACAGGGCAAATTTAACACAAGTACTACTTTTTAACTTAGTTCACAATACATTTAATTCAGATTCGTTGGAAGATTTTTCGTCCGTGTTTAAGTTCATTAAAATCTACGTATTAGTTGGCAGTATTTTACTTTCAGTTCTATTTTTGTCCCCAGCAATTTAAAGGTGAATATCTTGTCTCACAAAAAAACACGCAATCAACGGTGTAAAATGATCATTTTTCGTTGTACTTCACGGTCAACGCAGCTCAGGCATAAAACTGTGGCGTGTAAAATCTCGCAGGTTAAAAGTAGGCAGCCTATTTATTAAGCCTTTAAGGACTGCATTGCGCTGACTGCATTGCGCTGTCTGACTTGTTGAAAAAAAATCATAACTTCTCACCCACTTGAAGTAAGGGAATAAAATCTGTACCATTTTTTTCCTTTAATGGTCTGGCGTTCATATCCCGGTTCTTAAAAATCTAAGTATTCATTGATAGCCTACTCAAACAGCCTACTTTGAGTTCTGTTTTGTCCCCAACAATTTCAACCCCTTCTCCCACTATATAAACACGGAATCAAAGGTTTAAATGACAAGTAGGCTGCCTATTTTGTAATGGCACAATAAGTTTAATTCAGATTCGCTGGAAAGTTTTCGTTCGTACTAAATCTTCATTGATAGTATTTTGCTTTGAGTTGTATTCTCCCCGACGATTTAAAGGTAAAGATCTTCTCGCACTTTGAACAAGGAAGCAGATCTGAAAAATAACAATGGTTGTATGCCAATCTCTAGCTTTCTTCTTCTTCTTTCGTTCCACTTGACGGTGAAGGCAGCTCAGGCGTATAAACACTCAGTGAGTGTGCACTCGACCAACTAACAAGTGTAATTAACACAAACAAGTAGTCATATTACGACGTAAGCCATGCGTGCCCCGTAAAACATCTCGTATATAATCTTCCGACATTTCCTTGTTGGCAACTCTTGATGGCCACTTCCATTTGTTAGTACAGCAAATGGTTGGCAATCCTGTTGGAATTGGACATTCCCAAAGAAAGTTAAAACTTAAGCTGTGCCGTTATTTGCAGAATTCAAAACTACTTTGAACCAGGATATATTTTGTATTTGTTTAAACTCGCTGAGAAAAAATTCTGTGGGATTAACTGTAAAAAATTGTGACTTAATATATCTGTCATTGCTGAAATACGGACTTGGAAATCATCGTATGGTTCATACAACCAAGGTTGTGCTAAAAAACGTTTCTGTACGAGTCAGGGGACTTTCTGCGCCATAACCTCGCTGGTGTTGTCTGGGGCAAGATAAATACAGATGCAATATTTAATTTTTTTTTTTTGGACTAAAGAGTTGGCCATTCTGCAAAAGTAATTGAACCCCTGGTTTCTGAGATCACAGGCTATTCCATTCAGCCATAATATGTCAGTCCAAAGGTCAACGAAAGTAGGTTCACCGAGCCTATTTGGTTTTCCGTCCTGTAAAATGTCAATATTTATTTAATTTTTTTTTAACTTGTGTGTCTATACCTGCATGGGTCAGTAACGGGTTTTGTATATAGAGAATTGTTTGTCGCTGGTTGCGTGACTGGTTGTTGGTTTGGTTATGGATAGTGTCTTAAGGGGTTTGCGTGGCACTATTTCTACTATTAATGAAACACTATATACCGTTCCAAAATGTATACTTTGGTGAGGAGATTTATAAACGCTTTACAGGACGTGTCATGTCGAGGAAAAATAATGGTCGTAACTGTTTTCAGGGCTCGTGAAATGCTCACGGCATTCACGGCAATGCTGTAGCTCAACCTAGCATTTTGCTCCTAGCTATATCTCAATTGGCCTCCAAAATTGATTAATTTGCAGGTCGGAAACATAATTGTAAAACAATGCCACTGACGAATAGCACCCCGCAAGTCGTGTCTTCGTATGAAACTGGGGGTGATGTTCTTCACAGGCATCGTTTTACAATTACTGGCGGGGTGATGTTCGTCAGTGGCATCGTTTTACTGAATGGCAAACGTTCTCTCTATCCCATCGTCGTGCGCTTATGTAAGTTCACAGCGATTTGTGTTTATTCATTTATTTAAGTTGGGGTTACATTACAAGGTGTACTCATCGTGTGTTCTTTCTTTCTTTCTTTTTTTTTTTTTTTGGACGTGAGCCTCATTCTAAATGCTATCAGATTCCGAAGAGCATTTAGCTGCCTAGGCCGTAAAAACCTTTTCGCTAGCCCTACTGTATGGGTAAAATACAAATGCACAATTCAGAACAGTACGTTTGATGGTAATATTTGTGGTATTCTTGTTAGGCTATCCGACTTTTCAAATGTCATTGTTTTGCATTTACTCCCTGATAACCTGAAAAGACTGGCAGACTTCATCCTTTGATCATGTCTTGCCTCATTCCCAAGTTGGGCCAAGTCCGTGCAGTGCCCGTCTTCCTTGCCTTGACAGAACGGTTAGCCTATTGTTAGCAAACACAATAGAAATGTCCACGCTTCGTCATATCAAGAGTTTCGGCCAAACGACGCCAAATGAAAGTGCATTGAGTCAAAGTAGGACATCATTTTGTATAGAGAGAGGCTCTTAGGAATACTGGCCAGCATGCCAGCACATTCTCGTGCACTCCTTTGCGGTAATTGCGTGGTTATATGACTTATAGTTGGCTAAGGTCCCGGGTTCAATTCTTGAACTTACCAAAGGCATGCCAAAGCTCCACATTCTCCACTAATGAATAGGTTTTCCGCTTCTTGTGTTGGGACGCTTCATTAGAGCGGTTTATTGTTCTTCAAATACGCTCGGCTTCCTTCGCTTCCCTTCCCCCCCCCCCTCCTCCCACGACCCCCCACCCCGTTCCACTCACTGCCACAAGTTTAATAGCGTTCTTTACGCCGTCATTTGCCGTCGTCGTTGGCATCTTGGAGTTAAGCTGTTGCGTTCCGCGTGATTCTTATTGCTTGCATCAGCGTTGAAGGCAAGGCGTGTGAATGAATGAAGGAAGCCATTAAGGGTTGTTTGGCGTTACTTGTCGGGAGTAAAGTAACTTGTTTCCTGATTAAAAGATGTTGCCTTAACTGACTCTGAATGGCTGAGAGACGAACTGCCGGCGTGATTTGTTGGACGGCATAGCACATTTTCGTGGGCTTGATGCGGTACAGTTGAGTATTAGACTTGAGGATTTCGACGAGTTAGGAAATAGGTTGACGTGCCTATTTGCATATATATGGCTGTATGATAGTCTACCTAAGATAGTTGTCAACATTATGTAACTTGTGAGGTTTGTAATTCTCGCCTATGGATGTGTCAACTAATTTTCGTTGTTGGTTTGCCTTTAGTGATGTGCATTAAACCAACAATCCTTTCGCATCTGCCAATGAGTCAAATCTTGATAATATTACGTTGAATTGTGGTTTATTTAATAATGTAGACAATATGATTTGTTGATTAATTCTACACCTTATGATTTGACAATGCAGACATGACTCGATTTGCGTGAAAATCATTGGCTTTTATGTTGTGGTACTTGCAAGTTCGGTGCTGCAAAGCATTCCATCAAAGATGAGAATTGTGAATATAAGTGGTTTACGTTTTAAGTTTTACTCAGGAAAGGGTTGTGATAAATGAGAACCACCGGCTATGCAGTAAATTGCAACAAAGGTAAATTAATTCTTGTCTTATTTTACTCTTGTGTAACACTCTTGTCGTGTTTTAATGTCATTTATCAACACTTTGCATTCCGAGATCTGCGTAGACGTGCATTCAAAGTAAACCTTAGTGGAACGTTGCGATTTTTCTGTGAATTACGCAGTCCCATCAACTAAAACATGATAGCGCGTAACCTTAGGAAACCAGGGTTGGGTTTTTGCCGGCAAAAACAACTTTTTTACCAGGACAGTGGCAAAAACATGGTGGCAAAAACATCAAGCTGCTTCACAAGATTATTTTCACAGTAAAAGATATTTTTCTCACAATATCTATTCTAATTTTCGACAGTCAGTTGTATAAATTTGCATAGATATGGTGAGAAAAATATCTTTTGCTGTGAAAATAAGCTTGTGAAAGGTAAATAAGAAGTGAATATGAATTTTCAAAGTAAACGATGTGAAGTTTTCAAAGGGAGCTTTTATAATTTGCCAATATTTGACTATTGTAGGGCACACTTTTTTTAACTTGACTTCAAGTCAATTTTTGCCACATTAAAGTCGGTATTTTGCCAGGCTAAAACCTATAACAAGATCCACGTTTTACTAAAAGCATGAAACCCTTTTCCAATTCGCAGAAGAAAAAAAAGAAAAAACGGAAAAAGAAAAAGAAAAAAAAAAGAACTCTTGATATGGAGAAAGAAAAATTTTGACAACTACGAAAAGAGGAAGCCGGAGATAATGTGACAGTGTAAAGCACAATACTGCACATCCATATTCTGCACTTGAGCGTATGGGAGGGAGAATACAAGCATTACGCCATTCTGTATGAAAGCAAGCAAGCGACCACACAATAAGCGAAGGACATTTTTGTCAAAAATCAAAAGTGATTTGCTACTGCTTCTCTTGGCAAGCTTGTTGAGCTTCAGTCACTCATGCTTATTCTCTAGGGCCAAAAGGGTTGGTTTCTCTCTCTCTCAGAGCATAACATAATAGTTTGACAGTTTAACCACTCGAACAGTCTCGAACAAACTGTCAAGCGCTGGTTAGACATGAAGAGCCCTCACTCTCTCAAACACAACGCAGCAGTTTGGCGTCAGAGAAACTGTTTTCTTGATGTATATGCCTGCATTGCATCTGTGTATGTATGTATGTGTTCTGTGAGCCTGAAGCTGAATCGAAGATATGATTGTAATAACAAGGGAGCGCCCATTTCCACCAACCCCTTCGTCCTTTCCCTCATCTCTTCACAGGACGTCTATTGCTATAGAACAGCTTCAGGCTGTCAATAAGCGCCAAGGTTTCGCTTACAGGTTGAAGAGGGCTTCCGTTTCGTCAAACAAAGCCAATTGAAATCCGAGTTGTTGCCTTGTTGGTTGCCTGGTGTGTTACTCTTGTGACTCAACCAAACTTTTCCACTATGGATGTAGTAGCTACGTGTGTGTTACTTAGCTCGGTGGCACTTTGTGCATAGTCTGTGGATGTGCTGTAAGTTTAGCGACTGTTTGGTCACTGTTCGTGTTGATGGAGTTTGAGAAAAACGGGAAAAAAAAGCGTTTCTGAACTACACCACAACTCGAGCGATTTGTTTCATTGGATTCTTTCTTATCTGGCATGTCACATCCTCAATTTGTGTGCCCAAAGCCGACGTACATGTGCTGCACACAATTTTGTTGTATCAGGCACTCACAATTTATGTGGAAACCATGCTAAAATAGCTACTGGAAAAAAAATAAAGCATTATTGGTAGAGATGCATTATTATTATGTTCGTAAGAGAAGAGGAAAGCCTGGATAAATTCCATTGGGTAACCACCACGATGTTACCTTGCTCTTTCACCACGAACATTGAAGAAAACCACAGTCAAGTCCAAAACTCGGTTGTGCTCATGCTGATACCATTTGGAATGCATGTATGGCTGCATGGAAAGCATTGGTGACATTCTCAGTAAATCCGATAGTTATGCAAGGTTGTGTATCTGAAAGCTTTATGATCGTCATGCGCTTGCTCGATAAACATCAGGAGGACATGTTTGACAACAAGCAGAACCCGGTGCATGAACTTCCTACAGAACTTTGAACCCTGGTGTTCAAAGTACTGGTTCCACTATGCATTGTCTGTAAGCAGTACAACCAAGAACTTAGGCAAGGAACCAAAATTATGCCTATTTCTATGGACTAATGAACACTTGGTTACTATACGTGTGGTAGAAATGAAAAGTTTTACATGGATCACAAACACGTTAATACGAACTTTATACATCTGAGAACTAACGGTACTTATTTCTCATGTTGGCCTCGAAGTTGCAGGCGTAAAACAACATTCCAAAGAGGTAATGCGCGAAATTGCCCATCTCTTAGTTACACAGAGTTGCAAAATAGCAATTATAATTATATCCATTGCTCCACGCCTTCGGCTCTGCTATGAGGGCGCACCAACAAGCAAGCAGCCTAGCCTCACTATAGCTTTCGTTTCTAATTCACTGACAATGTTGAAGGCAGTCATCGGCAAAATTAGCCTATTATTATTGTCTGGCTTAAGCTATAATTTGAGGGTCGATGCATCGCCGTCGCAGCAGTCATGCAATGACGTAGCCTAGCTAGCTATCTTGTGGTGTTTGTTCCTATCATGTTAACCTCTAATATCCAGCTACAACCGCTGCTTGTGCCTAAATCCCACTGCATGTGATAAGCCGCGGGAAAATCTTGCTGCCTCTCCCGCGTATACTGGGGATCAGTTAGTTGTTAAATTGGCCGCCCAGGGGCGTAATGCTTGCCCCTGTAAAGGGATTGAAAGAGGCTTTAGCAACGACTCGTATTAACTACTACAGAGAGCTACACAGACCACAATTTTGCGCCAAGCTTCAGCTTGCAGCAAGCAAGACAAAATGGGCACTGAGTGACTGGCCACGTGACTTTAAAATCCTCGCCAATGCTCAAAATGCAATAATTAGTGGAGAACTGATTTGGCTCGCCTTATTACTCTTCTGCGAGTATAGACGTTGACTTAATACGGGGGCCCTACAATGTGTGCATATTCACACGTCGCTTTGCCGCACGACTTGGCAATAAAACAGTGAATTGGTGTATGGGATTTGTAAATTGTATAAACGGGATTTGGGGATTTGCTGTGCTTGAGATCCGCGTTTCTCTAAGGATTCCAAAGGGTTTTCTTAAGATTTGGTCAGATTCGCGTGGATTTGTTCACTCGGTTTTTAATAAATCCCAACCAATCCATTTTAATCTTAGACAAATCCCGCTGAGACTTGTAGACCTCAAACAGTTCCGTTGAATTGTTTAGTTTATGTTTCCGAAACCTTTTAAAAGTAGCACAGATGTTGTGGTGCGAAATTTCTAGTTTGCTTTAACTTTAGAAGTTGGATGGACGTGTCAGTTTAACGTCAAACTTTTGGCCTTGTCTCAGGTGGCCTTGCAAAGCAAGAACACGTACGATATGCATTGCATGTTACGTTTATAGTTAAGGACGTGTTAAAGTCGATAGTTAACGTTTGTTAGTACGGGAATGCCATTGTGTTTTAGCTTCTCACTTTTCCGGGCAATCCGTTACTGTCCAAGCTTTAAAATTGCGTAAAACGTGGAGTCTGTCTTGATGTTAAACTGCTTAACGTCTGGCTCGTTCTCCTTCACGTCCGTTCTCTGAATTCATCAACAAACACGCCAACGCCTTACTGCTGATGAACATATTGAGTGCCACTCGAATAGTGTCCTCTGCTTTGCTCCAGCTATAGAATACGTCGATAACTTTAATCCAAAGAATGCAGTTGTAATCCCCGCTGGGACATTTAAAGTTCAGAAATGAACCGAAATAGGATTTTCGTCTTTACTATGGCTGAAGGCGCTGCGATCGTACTTAATCGGCTTCACTTAAGCTACAATCACTGATGCAAAATTAATGTAGCTCGAAATGTACAGACGGACCTTAGGCACTTTGACTGTTTGTTGTAACGCAGCAGTTACATAATCGATTTGTGATCTAAATCGCCGCAGTGTTTGTGTATTGGAGTTCGGAACACTCATTTACTCTTGGGTATACTTCATTAATAAATAAGTTGCAAACAGACAAACAAATTAGTGAACATATCTATAGTTGATTGATTTTAAAGGCAAAATTCGAAGTTGAATCACAGAGGAATTAATCTGTGCAATCATTTGCCGGCACATGCAGAAATTTACTCCCAAATTACATTGTCTAATTAGCTGTCCATATATTTACCAATGATTGGTATAAACGCAATGATTAAAAGTGTATGATACAAATGTATCAATGACAGGGCCGGGCCGGTGCTGATTGGGAGGGAGGTGGGCTGGCTGCCTACCTCCCCCCTCCGCCTCCCCTCACCCTTTCCGGCCGGATTGACCTGAAGGCTGCACCAAACGCGGGAAGGGTGGGACAGGGGGGGGGGGGGTTGCTATCGTATAACAAAATGGCCAGAATCTACGAAACAAAATACCAAAATCAAGTGATGTTGATATTGATACCAAGTTTACGAGTGTTGAATTAATGACAACTCTTCTACAGGGTTGGGTGTAAATAATTCTTTACCGTCATCGAATTAGTGACCTGGGACCTAACTTGATCAAAGAGTTTATGTCGTTTGGGAACAACTTGAATTGAACTGTAGAATAATTTAAAATTTAGTGCAATTTCAAAGATTCTTCCGTAATCGGCCAACTCTTTTATTATTTTATTTTATTTTATTCACTAACTTGAAGATTGATTAGTTTTGATGTCTTAAAAACTGGAAATGGTATAAAAGTGGAACGCAATTCCAAGGTCTCTTTCCCCCGTTTCTTAAAACCTGTAATTCGCATGGTTGATGTCTGAGCTTTGCTTCTCGAACAATACAGAAAATGATCCATCGTCCATTTTTGCCAATATGTATACTCAACAGCTTAGAGCAACTCTTCTAACTCGATCGCAAACACTTTAGTTAAGTAGGGAAATGTAACTCCTATCAAAAGCAGAGATTCATTCTTGCCTAGCTGAGCATTTCATCCATTTTCATTCACGCCTGCATGACCATTGCGTGGTCAGACTTCAACTCTTGGAATTTAGAAACAGCATGAAAGATAACAATAAATATGGAGGCTCTCAACCAAAAGCCACATACACTCATAGCCTCCTAGCAAGGTGTAATTTATTTCCTGGCTGCTATCAGCGACAGAGATTCAGCTTCGTAGCCGTATCGTATATTTTATGAATAGAGAGAGGGCCCTATTCAAATGTGACAAGCTATCTCCTCCTCTAGCCTTCTCGAAAAGTTAGAGTCCAATATGAATGTTGCGAAATTTATGTATAGGGTGAGCAGAGAGATGGTGGGGGGGGGGGGACCCGGTTGGGGGTTTGGGGGGGAGGGGGGTTGTAGGGAAGTGGAAAACAGCTCTCCAAAATGTAATGAACCCAGAAGAGGTGATGCGTAGCGAAGGCCTGTACTCCTAATTACTCCGTTAGCGCTGCATTAATTGCATTAGAATTTGAATGACACCATTGCATAGGGCGGGCTGATGTTACAGGAACAACGAGTGGAAATTTAGGCAGGCAAGCAAGCTTGTGTAGGACGGGGCCAAAGCTTGCGTGTAGCTAGCTACTAATACTATTAACTTGCGCACCGAATCACCCAACATGTTAGTTAGCGGAACATGCTGCTGTTTACGTACGCGCGAAGACGGGTTTGGTTGTGCTGTCGTTGTTTGGTGTGTGTGTGTGTGTGTGCATTATGGACATAGTGATGGGGATTGCCATGCACAACTGTTATGAGTGTACGGGATGTGTTGTATCGGATATTTTCATTAAACTTGAATATTTAATGTCTTTCGGTTTGTGATTTGTGTGAACTATGACAGTTACGAGAACCACTGGAATTTTTCGATTTTAATTTGTAGTAAACTTTTTTTTAACAAGTCCAAATGTAAACTCAGCCAGTCAGTCTCACAGGGAGCTGTGTACGGATACACACACACACATATATATATATATATATATATAGAACGAAAGGGGCGAATCCAAAACTGCTTTCGTAAGAACCATTCCGTACCTGGATGGAGCTTTATTATTACATTTTTCACTCACGCACTATGACGATCACTGGAACTCGCACTGAATGTCTTCATTGATTTTGGCTATGCCAAAATGCTATGCCTGTCTAACTTATGGCCAGGAATTTACCTCGAGCTGTGAATGTAGGCTAAAAAGCTTCTCATACCACTCTGAACAACGTAGTGGTACAAATAATGACTTCGAACTTGAGGCAAGTTATCAATGAAGACGTTCAGTGCGAGTTCCAGTGATCGTCATAGCGCGTAAGTGAATAATTTAATAATAATGCTCAATCCAGGTACGGAATTGTTCCACGAAAATTGTTGCGCCCCTTTCATTCTGTATATATTCTGTGTCCACGCAGCATCCACTACAGAATACAAGTCCCTGTGGTCAGTCTAGAAATGTCTTGGCATTTGCAAATCCTTTAAAATCACCAGGTTTTTTTTTTTTTGGGGGGGGGGGGGGGGGCTTTTATTTCAAGTAGCGTTAGGATACGATTATGGCAAGAACCCAAAATGTCAATATAAAGGTAAAACCGCAAAAGTCAAGTTAACATGTAGCTTCACCTGGTGAATTCATCACAAAATGAAGCAAAATTTTTTTTTTCACTCTGTGGCAATAACCTTTTACTTGCTGGAGTGAAATTTCGTCTAATCGAGTTTAAAAGCTCTAGTAGGAATCGTATAATAAAGTGGTATCCATCATTTTCGTCCTATTCACTTTACATGAAGAAATGTTTCTGCTTTCTCGTGACGCAATACAAAATGTCAAATTACCGTATAGCTCCGAAACACTTAATTTTGCTCGTCTAAATAGCAGTTATTGCTATAACTTATGCATAAACTCACTTAAAAATTAACTTACCGCCTGTTGGCTGAGGTAACTTGCAAATTACTCCGAACGTGATATACTTCTTTGGTGCATGTATAACGCGCTTTCCGGATGTGGACTTTCATAATATTGTGTTAATTATACATATATTGAGTATTCCCTTCACTGCTGGTGCGCTACTACCTATTTAGTCAGATACTTTGTTGGCGAATAACTTATGTTTATTTTAGTCTTTAATGGTTTAGATTCAGATCGTCAATTTATTAACAGTAACGCCCGACGCTTTTACTAGTTAACTCATTAAGTTGGCATATTAATGCATGCTTATGCCGTTATCAATAATGCAGGAAAGCAATGAGGCAGCTTAGTACTCATATTTCAATAATGAGAAAAATTTATGATACAGAAACACATATTGCATTCGAATATTCCAACTATATCATCAATAACTGATCCCTTGGTGCCATGCTGGATGCGTAAAGGTGTGAATACGCAGGTTGTGAATTAAATAGCCAAGTGCTATCCTTAAAATTTCAGGGGGAAAATAGTGTCTGTTAATCCCATTTGCCTTGGCCTTCCCTTTTATCCTCAACATTTTTGTCATAAAGTTTCAGACTTACGTTAAAAATTGACAAAAATGCAGCGCAGTCTGTAAGCAAACACCGTATTCTTCGGATCACGCGATAATTGCCTTCTACAGCTTTTTTTAACTTTAGCTTTTTCGTCTTGTTTCACGTCAAGTGTCAAACGACACTGCATTAACAATATGTAAAAGTGAGATTCGCGAAAACCATAAATGAATTGATTTCGACCTAGGCTATACTGGAAAAAAAATCGTGGGCTTGGTTTGGTAAAGTTCTTGTTTTTATCATTTGGATTACACCACTTTATACTAATAATTTACCAATGAATTATTAGTATTCGTATTTCGTCACTTATGTTGTACAGAAAACTGAGCCCTTTATTTGTTCAGACAGTTTTTCCGTAATCCTGGATGGCTTGAAACATAATACAACAGTTTTGAAGACTTCTATCGCCAGTTTGGCCAAACTTATACCACGCGCCAAGGCTGTTTGCCGTGACGCGCGCATCACGTGACTGGGCTGGTCCACTCAGAAGGCCAAGGATCCACTATTCTCGTTCGTCATTGGCTAACTCATGATGACATCACGGTAAACAGCCCTGGCTCGTGGCATAACTACATATTAGAAAAAAAGAGTAAGCGTACATATTGCACATGGTTTTTTTTAGACCACCATAGATATTTGTTTTGATCATCATTGATGAGAGTGTGTACAACAAACAAACCCTTACTAAACTCAAATTTTCTGCGGTTAGACCTTAAATTATAAAGTTAAAAAAACGCAACAATATTCTGAATGAATAGAAGGGTCCAAGAGTGACTACTAATTAAGGCTCGACGTTTCGAATCTCTTCTGATTCATTCTCAAGAGGAACCCTTAACTAAAAAAAAAAAACATGTAAACACAAAACAGGCTTGAGGGAAGCCTGGATCAAGCCAAGCGTCTATTTTAAAATTTAGGAAACATTACGCGTGCGCGCAGACAAAACTTGGACACAGTCACAACTAAAATTAAAAACCATCAAACCATCAAACCCTAAATCAAACAGACAAGGAATGAGACGTTTAGCTTCTAACATGTGTCATGTGTATACGGGAACATTTCTGTATGATGAAAACTGCATGTCATCTTACACAATCTTGTGCATTCTTCTTTTCGCCAACTTGTCTTTGCACGTCAATGCCTTACTCCTTATCTTATCTCTGATCACATCTTGTCGGCCTCGAAGGCTAAGTGTTGTTATTTGATTCATGTATTATAGTCTGCATTCCCCGCAAACGACAAGGTATTCCTTGACTCTGGCCACTCTTCCACGCTGACTCCGATGCACCTGCGCAAGGCCAAGCTCATGTTTTTCTACGTGCGCTATCCAAGCTCCTCCATCCTCAAGATGTACTTCCCAGACATCAAGTTCAACAAGAACAATACAGCACAACTCGTCAAATGGTTCTCCAACTTTAGGTAAGGACAATTTTACATTTCTTTGTCCCTGTCAAGTCCTGTTGTCGTTGTTTTTCTTGTTTTAAGACTGACTGCAAGTTCATCGTAGATTCAAAAACATCGGCTGAAGCGCGAGACAGCATGTATTGGCATGCTGGTAAAAACCATGAATTTTCGGTGCCATTATTTGGTCTTTTTCACAAAGTTGCATAAAGGATGGCAGCTCGTCTCTGCTTAGTGTGTAGTGCACTTAAAACCATTATATTGTTACAACTGCAAGTTAAAATTAACTCCACTAGACTTTGCATTGTATGAGGGGACTATCACAAGCGCCATCTACTAATTTAAAAAAAAAAAAACTACAAAACTTTTTTTTTTGGCTTGAGTTGATACGCGATCGTTTTGAAACCCACTTTGTACTTATAGGACAGTTGTTACTTCCAAAGCGAGTGTAGCTGTTTGCGCAATTAAAATCAATAAAGGTAAAATAAGCACAAGAGTTGTATGCCAATGCAAGTACCTATTAAGCAATAGAACACTGTTTGTAGATTGGACGATATACAGAAGATGGACAAAAGCGTAAATTCTCCCATTTCACATGTAGCATCTGCAAAAAAAAAGTTACCAAAAGCACGAATTACATTAGAGTTTTTGTTTATTCCATCAGGCTAGAAGAATAAAAGTATTTTTATTGTGGATTTCAATTCTGAAAAAAAGAGAAGCTAGCGTTTCATGTACAAACTTTACTTAATCTTTGCTCAGTGGCTCTTTTTTTTTGTTTTTTTGTTTTTTTGGAAATGTAACAAATTAAAATTAATTTTACCGTGTATTTAGAATCTGAAAATTTGAATTTTACTATTTTTTTTATTAGTTTTAGTATTTTTCTATCTCTCGGCCTTAAATTTTAAACAGTTTGAGCAAAACTTCGTATTTTTGCAACGACTTGATGGATTCTATAAAAATGTAGTAGGTCTACTAAATATGTGTCTTAAACATGTCTCCATTTTGACTTTCTTGCTACTGCATGGCTAAGTTTTGCAACATTATTTCAGGCGCGTGTAAATGTTGCAAAGGTATTCATTTTCCTATTTTTTCCCTCGTGAGAAACGGTTTTGCTGCATTCACTCTAACCTATGAAAATGTTGCAAAAGCTATTTCGCGCAGGATGCACGAAAATAGTGAGAGGCTATGTCCTTTTAAAAGAATTTACGAAGGTTTATTTAATTTCGCCTTTCTGACTCGTTAAAAGATCTTAGTACGGTACAGATGTACTTCTAAACAAGAGCAATTATTATTGTGCAGTACACTGCAATGTGTTTGTTATCAATTTTATGATTCGAAAAGTTGTGGAAAAATTCCATCGCCACCTGGAGAGTGACATAAGTTATTGGTTTGTCGGAAACAAAAATGCGAAGAAATGACTGAGAGGAAAGCCTGTCAAAAAGAGAAAAGGCCAGCACGACATTTCTAGAGACGTTTTATGTTTTTGAAAATTGGTTTCAACAGGAAGGTGACGAAGATCCGCCTGTTGGCACCAGGAAACCACTTCAAGGATTTTATCTGCTGATAGCATTTTAATGTGTTTGTCTTTTAAAACGTATGGTTTAATATTGCTTCTCGTTTATTGGTCTGAGGGTACCTGTATTTTTACAGGCAGGAAAATTTTGCGTGCAAACTATGGTTTCCATGTGTTTAGCAATTTTGATTTTGTAGCTGGACCCACAGCCATTCGATTGCACTTTTAGCAAAAACAGCCAGTCTTAGACTGGTAGTGAGTGACACGAATTCGTTCGAAACGAAATTCTAGCAGATCGAATAGAGACCAAAGAGTAAAAAGGTAATCCGTAATAGTCCTTTGAATGTTCTAAACAGAAATCAAGCCAAGCCAGTGCAAAAGAAAAGGATCAAAGAGATTATGACGTTTCGAGAGTTACTGAGTCACGTTATCAAGGAAACTAATTTTTTTAGCCAAAGGAGTTTAGGGCATATTAAAACTACACTTTTCCTGACACGGCCGTGTCAGTATGGCTCAGCGGTAGGACATCGGCGTATGGTTTCAAAGGTCGTGGGTTCATGTAAGTCCAAAAGGCAACGTAAATAGGTTTGCATCTGTGTTTATTTAACGAGGTTATCTTGTGACGGAGAGAAACAATTTTGCAAGGTAAGCCTAGCATCATTATCGTGTTGATTGTAACATACGAAGAAAGAATTTTGCTATGCAAATCCAGGATCATTAAGATGCCCCAACGCCTTGATTCCAGGCGCTCTTCCAGGAACAAGTGGCATTTGTGCTTGCATCAGCAAGTCTGTTTTGCAATAATCAGCTAAAAATAACTGGCAAAAAAATGTTAAAATATCGTAGATCGTGTTACAGTCTAACAAAGTGGCCCTTGACACGCCACGTTGTTCTTTAATTTCGGTCTCTTATTCCGAGGTTCGTTTGCTTCCGCCGATCTCTTCTTAGCTGTTTGTCACAAGATTGATACGTTTTCCTCACAAGCCTGACTTGCCTTACTCAATTCCTGCGAAGCGAAGAGAGTTCATCCCTGACTTGACTAATTGACATCAGTTGGGCCCAGTCAATAATGCATCACGCTAAGTTATCGACTGACTCGTTCACTCATCCATCCACCCACCACATCTGAGCAAGGGTTTAATTACTGCCCAAACAATATTGGCAACTTTACGACAGAAGGAGGGGCGTTCGCTTCACCGCCATTTTGGTTAAGGGGAATTGGTTTGCCGGTCTAACCAACTTTCGAGTCCTGCAGCCGAGAGTATGCAAATGCAAAGGGGGGGGACCCTTTGAATTCCCCTTGAAACTAAAGGGGAATTATTACCTAAAAGATATTAGCTAAAAGGGGGAAAAATGATACTAGGACTAAGGAACAAGGATAAGGGTGGGGGGGGGGGGGAGAGACTGAAAAGATAGAAGCAGAGCCTTGAGAAACACACCTAGATCGTCCAGGATCCTGCCAATAAATAATATTTTATAAGAAAACAAAACCACAAATCGTAAAATCCCATAACCAAACTGATTAAAAATTCAACAAACGTTTCAAACTGTACCATTTTCACACTGCATTCCCTTAATAGACAATCCTATAAATATTGATTGTTTATTAAGGGATAGCATTGTGAAATTGGTGCAGTTTGAGAGTTTTGTTAAATTTTTAATCAGTTTGGTTACGATTTTGTTTTCTTATAAAATGTTATTTATGAGTAGGATCCTGGAGGATTCCATGTGTTTCTCTGTAGGGCTCAGCTTCTGATTCTACAGTATCCCCCCCCCCCCACCCTTATCCTTGTTCCTTAGTCCCAGTAGCATTTTTTTCTTTCCGAAATGGACGTTAACGCTTGATTTAAAATGTGTTTACTGACAGGAATTGGTTTTTACCCTGACATATTAGTAAAACCTACTTGAAAAAAAAAAAAAGAGTACTGAAAACCCTTCTGGCACTGGTTATTAGAAATATTCGGAATTACTGAAATGTATTTATTATATCCCCGCTTAACTTTTATCTGTTCAGAAAGCAAACCGCTATTTTGATTTGCCTGGGTGAAATACTTACGTACTCGAAAAATAGAAGCAAAAATAATTTTCTATTTCCTGTGCTCACATGTTTATTAAGGCAGTCGACAGGTTCTAATTATTAAATCTTGTGGGCTTCTTTAGAAAGAACAGTGTATGCATGTTTAGCCTATAATCACGTTCTTTTCATAATATTTCTAAGTCAACCCGCAGTCTTGGTAGACTGTCCCTCAAGCATGCCTTTCGCTCTAACTGTACTCTCCCCTCCCTCCTCCCCTTCCCGCCTCCTGTTACGCGGTTAATTGTACTCGTGTATTGGGAGCCTGTAGGCAATACACTGTTAGGCATTCTGGTATTTGTTAAAATGGCCCCCAAGGCGATGAGGTCGCTGGCTCGTTGTCGTATCTCATTGGCCCAAGCACGGTAACGAGCCCCGCCCTATCCATGTTCAGTCCCACCTTGTGACAACGTGGGGTCGAGCGGTTGAGTTTGGCTTTAACCTCTCCTTATGTTAGATTTAAACTTAGCATAACGCCGTAATTAGTCTTTAGCGAGCCTAAATCATTGGATCATGTCCAGCCGTAATAGGCGTACGTTGTCGGTATAAATAATTAAGCGATTACATCGCTCTAATCTTCGGGTCGATAGAATTACTTGAACGGCGAACTGTGTGCGCGCCTGAACGGGGAGTGAACCCCAGCCCGAGCGAACAGCAGCCAAGCCCCAGTCTGTTGTGGACTCGTTTACGTATTAGTTCGTAATTTAACACATCCTGCAATACGATAAAGCGAGATTAATTCAGGTAATCGTTGTTGCGCCCGGTGGAGGATTGACAGTGGAGGTAACAGCTTGTTGTGTATTGCTTAATGCCGTGCTGCCAACTAACAACCCTCCCTCCCTCTCTCCGACCCACCTTTCTCGCCCAACTCCGGCTCAAAACTTGAACTGCCCGTCTTTGGGCTGTTTGCAAGATGGCGCCTAAGCCAACTGGTCAAATATTAATGAATGGCCACTTGGTGGAAGTAAGATTTTACAAATTATTTATGGGTTTCTGTCTGTCCCAGATTGAGAGACTTAAGAGAGCTACCGTCAAATTAAACGGGATGTCTCAGTCGAACTTGAAACGCCCGTTCCTTGGTTGTTTGCAAGATGGCGCCGAAGGCCAAGTGGTCAAATATGTACGAACGGCCACTCGGTGGATGTAAGATTTTCCAAATTATTTATGGGTTTCAGTCTGCACCAGATTGAAAGACTTAAAGGTAAATTCCTCCCGGTTTGCTTTCCTGTACGGCTTAGTTTTGCAACATGACTTCAGACGCGTATGTAAATGTTGCAAAGGTGTTCATTTTCCTGTCCCCCCTACCCCCCCCCCCCCCGTGAGAAACTGCTTTGCTACATTCACTCTCACCTATGTAAATGTTACAAACGCTACTTCGCGTTGTGTCCTTTTGAAAGCTACACAAAGAATAAACGGGATATCTCAGTTTAAAGGGATAGGCCGTCTTTTGGTTGTTTGCAAGATATCGCCTAAACCCTACTGGTCAAACAGCAAGAGTATAGAATGTAGCATGACTTCTCAAATATATACGAAAAGCCACATGGTGAATGAAAGATATTGCAAATTATTTATGGGTTTCTTTAATTGACGGAATTCCATGATTCAGTTCTTCGTTAAACATTTCTTGATTAAACTTTGCATAAATCTCCTGATTTCTCTTTTGGCTGTTAGAAATATGGGCGTAAAAGATGGTCAGATGCGGCCGAGGGATGTAAGATTTTTACAGGTCAAAATTATCTACAGTTTGTTTAATAGAGAGATTTTGAAAGCGCTGCCTGAGCTGGCAAGATTAAATTTGACCGGACTTGCTGTGAACTAATCATCTTGGTGCATGTGGAGACAAGAACGAGGTTGAAACTTAAAGATTCTGGGTAGACATCATATAATAATTATTCAAGTCTCTATATGTCAGACAAAAATTGGAGAAATTTGGTATGAATGTTTAAAAGAGCTAAACTTTTAAGAAATAAGACAATGTAAAAAAAATAACAACAAAAAATGCGAATGACCCTTGACTAAAAACACGACAATGTCACAAGTTCGCTTACGTTTGCCATGAGATTTGGTAAATTTATTCCTTTCTTTTTGGCTTTATTTTTCGTGATAACAACTTTGCAGCCTGACAAACCCTTTCACATTGTACCAAATCCGACAATCTTGGTGGTGTTTGCCCTATTTCTGCGAATAAATTTGTTCAAATTTTCTTTTGACACCACACAGAATGAACAGCGAGATATGGTGGGTTAATGTGGAGCGCAGCACAGCGCCTTTCACGTTCTCACGTTGATCCCAATCTCCAAGTGGGAATTGAGAGGAGGAGGAGGGGGTTCCTTCCTCCTTTATCTTGACTCCTCAATGAGGAAGAATCACTTGGCAAGGACTCTCGCGCTCTCACGTGGCATGAGAACAGGAAAAGCAGACAACTTGCAAGACTTCACTCATTCCGACAATCAAACTTCATTAAATGGATCTGTTCCTTGACTGAAGGAGAGCGATAGGTAATCGGCCCCAGACTGGCTGCAATGGCGGTGAAGAGAAATAGAATAATAGTGAATAAATACGTACAGTGTATGTAGGCTTTATTTATTGCTTTGTGTTATATGTGCATAAAGTAATAAAGTATAACGGAAGAATGCAATAAAATACCACCAGCTACCACCAACAATAATAATGTAATAATAATACCACTTTATCCCGTGAAAAACAGACACAGGAGGGAAAGAACAGGGACGAATCCGCTTGCGTTTTGCCCACATTACAAGTAAAACATTATAACACTTAAAAATGTTTAAATGATGCTTAATCTGACCAAAATTACAAGCAAATATAATAACACTTAAAATGCCTGTAATGCTTTAAAAATGCTTAAACTGCCCACAATTACAAGTAAAACACTTAAAATGCCTAAAAACGCTTAAAAGGTTTAAAATGCCGAATATGTTTAAATGCTACCAATGCTTAAAATGCTGCATACGCTTAAATGCTAAAAATGCTTGAATGCTTAAATTCTTAAAGCGCATTTTAATGTTTAAAATGCTGAAAAAAAAACTCATACGGTCTCCAGGCATGTTGGGGCTATGTCACAAGTAATATCAAATTTAAATTTCAGCAGAAATTTAGAAAGATTCAATACTCCCAGTCTAGTCTTGAATAGAGTCAGAGTAATGACATTAACGACATCGCCGGGCAATGCATTCTAAACACTAATACCACTCTGTTACTATAAACAACAATTTTCGACAATTAAGTCTCTTCTTCCGCACAGTCCCAGCGTCAAACTCGGTAATTTGAAAAAAAAAATCAAAGTGTGTCCATGGTACTACGAACTGACATAAAGAGGCTACAAAAATCAAAATAGTAAGACAAAAAAAAGAAATCTTTCCCCGCGGGCCCTAAGCGTGAGGGGGCCCACAGAAATTCGGCCCGAACGGCCCTGTGTGCCACGTAATTATGCCTGTATTTGAATATAATTGGGTCTATTATTGTTTGTTAGTTAATTAGTGTTTGCTAGTTCACCCACTTAGAAAGGCGAAAGTAGGTCAAATATGCAAAATAAATTCCTTCCAATGCAGAGGGTTATAAGAAAATCAGTAGCAAAATTTGCTTACCGGCACCCTCCAGTTGCAATTTACTCCACTAGTGATACTCTTCTAGTATGTAATAGGTTCCTATTTAGCCCTTGATCATATGGATAAGGTCATACGATAGGATGGTTGCACCTTGGAACTCGCTTCCTGATGTTGCAGTTTGTACAATCTCAGTGGGAGCCTTTAAACTATAGCCCTTGACGAAGTCTCTCTTGTACAGTTCGTGAAGCGACAAGATTACATTTAAATTTGTGTTGAAGCGGTGGAAATTGGTTTATTGCCCTTCCGTATTCCAGTCCATCTTTCTACGATTGTTAAAGTGTCTTTTATTATTATTAGCCTACGTACATTAAACTATTACAAGATAACCCTATCCGCCGTACCTTGCGAGATGGACATTACAATGACAACTAACCTTTTGCTATCAATCTATGGAGTACACCTTTTTTTAAAATTATTTATTTAATTGTATTACGAAGTTTCAAAGAGAATCTTGTAACGGTGAAACATTCAACAAATACGCATTAGCAATTGAAATGTTTTTTTTTACAATTATGAACACATCCTAAATAGCGCAATTTAAAAAATATTCTAAATTTAATGAATAAACGCTATCATAAACACGCAAAAACGAATCATACTGGAACAAGCGAAACAAGAAAATACTTAACAGACTTTAAAAAAAAAATAGGTTTAAATAATACAATAGAACAAAATCTACCGGATACGTCTAAAAGGGAAAAAAATTAAAGTTATTTATTAATAAGCCATTCTGTAATTCTTCAATTAATTTGGCCGAAGCTAGTCAAAGTAATTAGTCATATACGTAACTAGTTAAAAGTTGTGGTTGTGTAAAAACATTTTGATTCGTAACTGTTTTTACCATACAAAATTTCGTATCACGTGGCTCTACCACTCAGATAACTTTAAAACAGTACTTTATTATTTTTAAAGTTGCTTTAAACTTAACCTCCAGGTAGCGAAATGTTGGTGCATAAATTCACCCTTATACAGTGATATTAAGACAGATACTAGCTGGGAAACAAGCTGCGTCCCAGCTCCCATCCAAACCTTAGAAAGTAGGTTGATGAGGGTATGCGGGCTAGGTCAAGAAGATTGATTCAAGGAAGGCAACTCCATTCAGGACTTGTCCTTTTAAAAGTGTGTTCAAATGGAGAGGCCAACTAGACCAGATGAAATCATTCAGAAGGAATGATTTTTTTTTAAGATACTGGGCTCTCTACGTCAAAGTGCAGTACACTTAAAAGGACACACCTTCACGCTATTCTCGAGCATCCTTCGCGTAAATAGCTTTTGAAACATTTACGTACGTTTAGGTGAATGTAGCAAAACCGTCTCGTACGTGGGACAACAGGAAAATAAAATCGTTTGCATACGTCTGACCTAATGTCATACAGGAAAGACAACATGGAGCCATGTCCCTTTCACTGAAGATTAAATGCCACTCTTGTAGCGCGGGAAAGAATTTTTTGTTGGCCTATGATTTAATTCACCGGTTGGTATTTGTTCTAAAGATGTACGTACCATGAGGTTTTCCTCATTAGGTTTCTTGTTGATGGCAACATTGTGCAACATTGTAAACGTTTTCTTTTTCGTTTTTTTTTTTGGTGAAATATGTGAAAATAGTGAGAGTGACTCGCTTTTAAGTCATGTGCCATTGCCTTGGCTGCTTGCCAGTTATTCCTGGAAATTGTGACACGAGATTCGTCACCAGCCAACGCCAGAAGGCTGTTATATTTACGCCGAATCCTTTGAGACGTGGTAGAATAAAGGGCCAAAAGAATCGCCTGGTTCAATTCTTAAACTGGAGGCCCCCCCCTCTCCCCCCCCCCCCCCCCCCCCGAAGGTTTATAAATGCTGTAATTGTGCACTTAGACGATCCTTATGTTTTTTTCTACCAATTTACCTTGCTGCAAGACGCCTAGTATCTGGAAGAAAGGTATCATTTACGCACAAAAAAAATAGGTGGAGTCGAATACTCGAGAAGCGGCTCCTGGTCGCCAAATTTTGGGGTGGGTGTTGGGGGGGGGGGGGACTCAACACCTCAAGGCAAAAAGATTAACGAACATTAGACATGGTATCGATGTCATTACGTGAATCTCCCTTGTTTCAATGCTGTAGCTGGGCGTGTTCGAATGGTTGGACGGGTTGCCAAGTTTACGCTCTCCCCGAACCAGACAGAATTTACGTTTGGAACAATTGGGGGTGGTGAGGGGGGGGAGAGGCTCTTCACCTCCTTTGGGGGAATGGGCGCCCACGGTTTAAAGTGATACGTGATGGTAAATGGTACACCTGTGATATATTCTCGCAGTGTGCTGATAAACAACAAGAGAAATTTGCAGTGCTGTAATCAGTACAAGCCCTAACCTTTTTGAAAGCCGTTAGGCAACGGCGCGCCATCGTTTAACATTGCTCACCGCACGTGATGTTAAATCTATCGCCAGCTAAATTCCATAAAGCCGGCCGGCACACGCCCTCCCTCCCTGCACCTCCCTCTCGCACCAGCAGGCCGCTTTTATAGCGGCGCAACCGGTGGCATCATCAACGAACCCTTTTATGTGCAAGCAGCGGACTTGCAACAAACGAGATGTTACCACTTTGCTCCCGCGGCTCCTCTCGATGGTGGCGCTCCCTACTTAGTGGGGGGAAAAGTGAGGAAGGCAATGCGAACAAACAGTCGGCCGGTCACGGTTGGGCATCGCTTATATGTATAGCCTCCCCCGTCTTTTGGCCCAATCTCATGAATCTCTGGACTGGTCAGACGAATAGACCTGACCCCGACTGACCCCAGAGGCCTCGGGGGTTCTTCAATTTCGCCGCTGGTCAGCACGCGCCCCGAGTGAGAGAAGTCCCATCAAGTTGGAAAGGGAGGGAGTGGAAATGTTAGTGCTGACCGCCCTCTGGAACTCGTCGGTCATTTGCGTTCGTTCGTTCGGTCGGTCGGCTGGCCGAAGTCGATGAGTTAGCCAAGTGAGGGTTAAGCCTTCGCCCTTCCTTCCGGACACCCGTATCGCGACCTTCTCTCTCTCACCTTCACCCCTTTGCTTCGCCCTTTTCTCTCCCTCGTATCCCCTCCTTTCGACGCTTCTCTCTCACCATGCCCGTAATCTATATGATGCTCCCGGGTCAGCCAAAGACAACCGAGCCGAGCACCAACACCGATCGTCAAACAGTTTTGAGTTTGGTTCATTTCTGTCTGTACGTATATCGCCCCCGTTCCAAGGGTTTTGTGACGGCCAAGCAGACGTCGTTGGCGTGGGGTTTTCGTTTACATGATCAAAAGAGGAATTAAGTTTGTTTGTATTTAGATTGAACTGGAAGGGGGTTGACTGTGTCGTATATATACCTAATGCAAATTCGGTGATTTCCAGCTAAAATAAAACGGTAAATGACACTCCGGTTGCAGTCTGTAGCTTTGCCATTGGCCAAGTTTGTCACGGTCAGTTGTCGTAAAGCTGTGTTTCTCCGATTTCTCTAAATTCTTTAAATGCATTCAGGTTTTCATTCCAAACTCTTCTGAGGTGTTCGCTTCTTTCTGTGATATCGTTGTGCTGACACGAGTATTGTGACATCATGCGGCACATATCAAGTGCTTAGACACATTCCGCAAGAGTTTGTTATCAACGAAATATGATGTTCATCATTCTATAAGGAAAATATGATTCAGACTAAACCTGGAAAACCTGGCAATCTCAGGGAAAATGTAAATAGAGCCAAAATTTGAGGGACATTTTATGGAAAACAAGATATTTTTTTAAACCAGTGAAATTTGAAAAATGCTTTTATGTCTGATCTGTAAGTTCCATTGAATTAGCAGATCAGAAACAAAATCGTAGGCTAGTATCAAATATTTTAATTTGCACTCTAATGTGTTGAAGTATTTTAGACATAACATCAATAAACTAAATCGTGGGGTAATATTTGTGATTAAAATTGCGTTTAGTCCCGTCTGGACTAGTCTCTAAACAGCTATTTCTGGGATGTTGGATTATTTTCGTACAAATATTAATAAAAACATTAGGAATACTGCCTGTTTCCCTAACTAAACATTGGGAAATTGTCATTGGATGCCCTGGAAATCCTGGAAATATCAGGGAAATTGCGAATTAAAAGATTGGCTGAACCCCGGAAAATCACTTACACAATGTAGAGGTGTAGATGGCTACACATAGGTCACAACTTTATAAGTATTTAGCCACGCTAAGCAGTCCTACCAAAAGTACAGCTGCGATTACAATTTCATGCTAGTAATGTATAGGAGACACGTATTACAGCTGTTAAGTTTCTACAGCAGTATACGCTTGTTTCACCTTGATGCATACGTGATGGTTGCAAATTTTATAAATTCTCTTATTCTGAAACAATTTGTCTTGAGTTGGTCCAATGCAATGTGTTGGGTTAAAAAGGGAATTCTTGTATCGCACATCAGGGAAAAAACCCAGTGAGTGTTTGTTTGGCTAATTACCAAAAATTTAACATCACGAAAGGAGAGGTTACAGTCATCTTAGGGGGCGAAAAATTTGATGCTTATCAAGCCTAGGCCATGAAAAAGAGTTCAAGATGTCCAACCAAAGTGTCATAAGACTGAACCCCACTCGGTGTGTGCCAACCATGGGTAAACCAAGGGCAACCCACAGCTTAGCAATCCAAACATCAGACCACTACGGAAAAAATTAGTTGAAATAAATATAGTAGATCCTAAAAGAAGCACAGTACGGCACCCCCACCCCACCCCCCATTGTGGGTATTGTCTTGTAACAAAAGGTTACTAACCTGCTGGCGGTGTAGTGGTGAAGTTTTATGCAAATGCAGTGTGATCGATTCTAGTGTTCTAATCTTCCGGTATGTATAATAATAATCATTCTGAAATGTAGTCTACCTTCACTACTATTACGAATTTAGCCGAATTTCTGAAGAGCATCAGTCTAGCCTTATTTGAATGTCCTTGTGACGTCACCGAGTCCCAGTTACTTAGTCTTAACAGTCCCAAGGTATACCGACAGTGGCGACCTCTGTGTACTGGTTCTTTTTAACGATCGCTCAACCATCAGCAACTCTTGTAACCTGATGGGGAACGAACCCACATCCACAAACCTCGCTCGCGCTAGGGGGAAGACGAGGCCGAAACAACTTATCGAGGCCAACAACAAGAAACGCAACATTGTTGGGAACGTTTCCAGTTCTAATAATGCCTCAGCCGCGCTAGCTTTTGCGTCTTTGTAATTAACTAATTTCGGGGAATCTCAATTTTAATCACTATAATGAACACGTCACTTGGGCAATTTATGATATTAATATGGACTAATTAACTCTTGCGGTAATTAATCAAATCTAATTAAAGAAAATTGAGCAGCATCGAGTTGTGTATAGTTTTCGGGAGGAGAGAGAGAGAGCGAGAAACAAGTTATTACTTGGAGCAACCTCGCAACCCAACAGGACATACGTTGGTAGTGCGGGGCGGGTGACATATGAGATTACGGCCCATCACTTGGGCTTTGCACGTTGCGGTCGGCGGGGCCTTCTTGGCCGAAAGGCCGGCCAAGGCTCTAATGATCGCCATTAATTTGGGCCGAGGCCTTTCCCTCCTTCCTTCTCGTTGCACACCCCCCCCTCTACCCCCTTAGCTCTCCCCCTCCCCCCTCCTCACCTTGCCTGGCACACGAGAGAGCTTTCATTACCGAGATTAATACTTTAATTAAGAACTTCTAAATCCTTACATTTATTTCCATTATTCGTAGCGACCGACCGGGGCCGTGCCGGCATAAATCCACGTCACGTGACGCATCATTTGTCACGAGGAATTGGGCGCCAATCAGAGCGTTAGTTAGGCCACGCGCGCGCTGAGCTGCTATAGCTAGCTAGCTTGAGGAGGTGAGCAAGATGGTGCGCATGCGTGGAAGGAAAGGGTGGAAGAACGAAGGCGAAATGGACGGGTACTATGCTTATGACGGAAACATTTGGAAGAGTTGCGGGAAGAGGCATGCCAACGGAGGTGAAGGCATTCTGTACAGCTGGTTGCTGAGATCTACATTGTATTCAGCGGATGGCTATACTGGGTTGTGATACGATACAGAATTAACTTTTGCATTTCGCTACAAACAATTTTTGGCCAGTGGCTTTTGCGTTTCGCTGTATTGTACCGCATGGATAGTTGTACGAAAATCTGCTAGGTGGCCATTCGGAAATGATGGATTTTACTTTCACGTTTAGATTCTTTCATTAAAACATTAGTGGTATTTTCAAGTTTAGGTTTTTGTGAAAAAAAATGTGCAGTCAACGAATTTCTAATTTTTATGCTTTTTTTAAAAGAGCTATTTCACATGTTTATTAGAACTATTCCATGTCATTTTCGAACTACGCACAAGGCCAGTGTTGAAGTATATTTATGGATAATAAGAATGAAAGTGGGTAAAAATGTAAACCTATTATTTTCACTAACCGAAGTATGGGCGGTTATCAAAGTTATCGTTTTCTGTGATAGATTTTATTTTTTTTTTTTTTTTTATTTTTTTGTTTATTTAGTTTATCCCCCCCCCAACCCCGGCCGGGGGGGGGGGGGACAGTCACACTCCGCTCGTGACAAATTAATTTACAATTGAAAAATAAAATTAAAAAAGAGATTCATAATGGACAGTAAACAATACACAATTTGCAATGACCTCCGAAACACACGCTCAGCCAGCCAGTCATGTATCTCAGTGGTGCCAGCAACCGCTATGTCGCCTTTTCACTCGCTCTAGGCCTAATGTTTAAAGCATTAGTTAAACTGAATCAGAAATGGCGCTGTCCCTCTACTCTATCATAATTATGATCTTTTACCAATAATTTACTTGCTTTCGTAGTTTCTGAAATTAAATGCTGTAAAAAATGTAAAGGATTTGTGCCAATGGATTACAAAATAAAAACTGTGCGATACTGTATCACGTGATTTCGTTACTCTGTCCTCGACAATAATGGTTATGACTACGCAATTCTAGCTAGCAATGCATGATGGGATGGCTGTGAAGTGAGAGCAGCTTGCAACTCTGCAACCGTCCCGTCATGCACTTGGTGCTTATTCCGCATCCGTCCCATAATGCATCTGCTATCAGCTCTCAACAACTCATTTCCATTGTTTGCCGAAAGAACAATTTCGAAATCGGCCACCAATTAGAATGAAAAATGCATGACAATGCTTGTTCATACTACCATATGGTAACACATTGCCATCGTCGTGAAATCGGGTGACAAAGAGGATATTACCCGTCCTCAAAGGGTTCGAAGGGTTTTAGCGAGCGGTCATCTGCCCGACGAAACCTTAAGGCTCCGTCCTCGAACTGAAAGCAACAATGCTCGGCCCTGCGAGCCTCGAATTTTTTTTTTGTATAGGATATTCCGAGGATTGTTGCTCTCAATCCTCGGAATATCCTATACAAAAAAAAAATTTGAAAATTAGAAATCTCATCGGTCAAAATTCTCGAAGTGGTCACGCACGCACATTTCAACCGTGCTCACACGGACGGGCACATACATATACTTGCACGCTGTTCGCTTATCTTATTAGTCTGTATGATAGTCATTGTTGTTACCATACACAGGATTTTTTGCATGGCTTTCTGTTAATTGTTGTTTGCATTGTTATGTTAGTCACGTTAGTCTGCATCACGTTAGTGTGCATCTAGAATATGCTAAGTAGGCTAGAATTGTTTCATAAATTTGAATTGTTCCCCGTAGGCCTCTTCGTGCAGTAGTTTGTGTATACCCTAAATCATGTATTTGTGGTTATTGTATATTGTGGTTAATTTTTTTTATGGAAGCAAATCGGTTAAAATTAACGGCCATATTTTACGATGTGGTGACACATTATGATCTCATTATTATGCTTTTTTTCTTCTTGTTATTGTCTCTGGTTCAATCCTAGCCTCTGCCCATCCTGTGTGCGGAAATACCCTCATGCTCATGTCGAATGTGGCACGTAAAAGATCCTAGGTATTTCCTAGCAAAATTGTTCCTTTTCGACCCGAAATAACCTTAGCAGTTGAAAACGACGTTAATTCGACAAGTTCCTTTTTTTTTCTATGTTACCATAAAGGTTATATTTACCGTGTAATTTTTTAGTGATGACATTTTGCTACACAGCCGGTACGGATATTTTAGCATTATGTTCATAAGGAGAGATCGATTGAACGAGTGGGCTTCCTTGCAGTACCGGGGACCATACATAGAAGCTGGTACTTAGGCGGAGCTTTCGATTTAACGCAAGTTGTTACGCCGTGTGTGTGTAGTACCGGTACAAACGCTATCTAACACGATTAATGTGGAAGCTGAATGTCCTCTTTCGTGTTACTAGGACACAGAACCGACTTTCTTCTTCGCGGCATAAAAGGCACGAGTTGTTTCGTTGAGTAGATAGTTTGGAGCTCCAGGTTTGGAGGGAGTTTGCAAGCGTGTATAAATTTTAATGGTGTAGCGGCGAATTCGTTGCCCGCTTGGGTCTTACGACCTTATAGCCCGGCACCATGAATGTCTCTACCTGCGTTCGGCGAAACGAATATATGGCGCTAGGAATACACGTGCGGGCGAAACGTGGGCCGAGGATTATAATCCTCCGAAGCGCTCTTATTCAATCCCTCCTCGCACCTTTAATGTTCAAATGGGATTTCACATTATGTCCACATTCTGACCCCTGCCTCGCGCTCGAGGTCAAAATCCCGTACGGTCTTAATTGTTGAGTAGCTCACCCCTTTAATCTCGCGCCCATGCCATACGTTAAGACGAGGCTGACCGGAAATGCATGGCCCCCTCTGTCCGGAAGTGGCTAGCTGGCCTGCCCGTCAAAACGAGAACGGCTCGTGCCACCTCTCGCTCTGTCTCTGTCCCTCGCTCGTTCTCTCTCTTGCAAGCGACTGACTGGCGTCGTCCACTGTTCGGTATCTGTGGTGCTCATTAATTTGGCGCTCGCCAAGCTGTTTTATTGGGAGGGTTGCGTCCATAGGATTAATATGCTCATTAATATGCAAAATGCAACCACACTAAGTGTATCAAAGTAATTAGACGGGGCAGTACCAATGTTGGCCAAGAGAGGGAGGGTGCGGAGTTTTGGGAGTGATATGTCTACTTGGTGGTATAGCTGGATGGCCATTTGTCTGGTTAGAAGAAGTGGTGGTTGCGTCCGGTTGCCTTAGGACCCTTGCTGAAGTTGGACGGAGTTGGTGGTGTACTTGTGGCACACCGAATGCTGACCTCGGAAGAAATACGTTGGCTATGGACAAAACAATATTTTCGATCAGCTTATCCTGACCATCAGACCACGCATCTTATTTCTTCATGCATTATAATGTTGGGAATAACTCCATTTCGAGCTAATATTTTAAAAAGAGTAAATAATTAAATTCTTAGCATCGCTACTCGGCTAAGTGATAGGTGGAATAATGAATTTCCTTGAATTAAGTTTTCCCTTGACAGTCGGTTAAAATTTCACATTGCAAATTACAATACGGAACATCGAATGTCTCCTAAAATCATTGAAGTAGGATTTGTATCTGTGGACTAATAAAAATTCAACAAATATATGCAACAAATATACTCAAGAAATATATTGAAAATATATTCAACAAATATATTGAAAATAAGTCATCAGCGAATATCATACACTAGAAATAACGTAGTACACTAAGCCACCTTTATGCACTTAATGGTTCATTCAAGTGATGTGACCTGGATTCGAACCGGTGAACCTGTCCATTACCAGATCTCTCTCTACCGATACGGCCAAATGTCCACTGGTATGAAAATAACTCATTGAAACTGTTATTAAGGTCACAACCGTTACCAGGACTCCACATTACTGTAGTGACCGAGTACATTCGGTCAAATGGAGTCCTGGTCACGATTTTGATCTTAATAACGGGTTCAGTGAGTAACCTTTCTGCCAGTGGACAAGTGGACATATCAGTAACAGCGATATGGTAGTGATGTGATTTGATTTCTAGATGTGAACAAAATGGTAAACGTTATCGTAACAGTGACAAAAATTTTCAGTTCAGTCGAGTATTGGCTCTAGCTCTCTTTGTCTGCTCGGCCAGCTACATTCTTGTAAACGTTCGACACTAAAAAAACGACCAGAACTTTTTTTGCTAAAACATAGGGGTATCGAAGTCTTCCTACGTTATTCCTATGGGACAGTGTCAGACCCCTAGCTTCTGAAGCCCCTAGTATTTCCACTACATCTGGCTCTAAAAGCTTCACTTTTAGGCTTCACTATCCCATATTTTTAGGTCCCGTACTTTTAGTCACTATACTAGTTCCTATTATCTCGTTGATCCAATAACCCTAGGTTTGCCTTTCCAATTCTTTCTGCTCTAAAACAGGGTTGAGTCGGTTCATCTATATTTTGGCTTCTGATGACGTAAAAGGCTTAAACCAATTAACAAAAAAAAAGGACTTTTGTGATGACAAAAGGCTCAAGCCAATTAATTAAAAAAAAAGGCTTTTCGTTTCAAAAATCCAAGTTGGCAAGGTGGAACAATTGCTTAATAATGCTAATTGTTTCTCCCGTCATACTACTAGTCACAAAAGCTGAAGCGATTGAGCCGGTTGGGCTTCCCTGCAGAAATGTGGGCCATGTGTGATAGCCTGCATCTGGGCGGTGCTTTCTCGGTAACACGGAATTCGTTACAAATCACCGCTTTTCAGTGCATTGCCAAAAATGTAGCATCAGCGTTAAGCTTAATTTTTGTTTAAGCTGGTAAAAAAAGCGATAAGCGATTGAACAGGTTGGGCTTCAGTGCTGTAAGGTTCAAACGAATCAATAAAAAAAAAAGGCTTTTCGTTTCAAGAATTCAATTTGAGCAAGCTGCAGTGTACCTTCCGTTCTGCTACAGTAGTCTAGTCGCGAAAGCCAAAGCGATTGAGCAAGTTGGGCTTCCCTGCGGCATTGTGGGCCATGTGTGGCAGCCGCGTCTGGGCGGGGCTTTCATGGTAACACTGGATTCGTTGTAAATCACCGCTTTTCATTGTGTTACCAAAACCTTTAACATCAGCGTTAAGCTTAATTTTTGTTAAGCTGAAAAAAAAAATCAAATCTCTCTCCTCATGTTGCTTTTGGCAGATTTATTCGTCTCTGCTTATTCGATGATTGTAATTGTCGCGATTATTTTTACTGATATCTTCTCCGTTAGTCTCGAGGCTGCAGTAAAATAACTGTTTTTGGTTTTTGTTAAATAAATTAAAAGGAAAAATATAAATGAAATGTAAATTCATCCAAACACCTACACGGTTTATTTCGTTTCACGGTAAGAGTTGGGTTAAGTGTGAAAACCAATTTATTTTTTCAACTTTAAATCAATTTTCTTGTCACGAGCTCATGCTGTTAATCTTCATTAAAACATCGGAAATTGGTGAAAGTTGGAAAAGTCGGTAAATATTATTACTTTGCTGGTCTGGTTGATAAATTCCTAAGTTTGCCACTGACAGACATCAAACCCCCGCAAGTACATTCAAAAACCAGTTACATTTCCAGCCATATGGTTATTGGCCTTGTTCACAAGTAAAACACATAAAAATAATAAATAAGAAAAAAATGCTTGCCATGCTAACAAAGAGGCTTGCTGTAGCAGTGGTCGCATTTTTTTTAGGTGTTTTTATCTGTTTTACTTGTGAACAAGGCCAATAACCATATGGCTGGAAATTTAACTAGTTTTTGGATGTACTTGCGGGGTTTCGTGTCTGTTAGTGGGACTCCTACAAATTCATTGAAAAGGTTGGCTTCTACAGTGCTCAAAAGTGTTCCTGATTTAGCCACTGTCAGTCATAAAAGGTTTCATTTCATTTATTCAACTAACCTTACATTATAATAAGAATTAGTGGTTTTGTCCAGTTGAGAGATGTTGTCGTCCCACTTTTAATGCCGTGATTATTGCCTGTACTATAATTTCGGATTTACTAATACGGCCACGATGGGCGAGTAGGAGAGGCGCTGTTCAAAGGATATTTGCGGAAATCTGCTGTTTTCGACTTCCCAAAATAGTAACGCTTAACCATTAGGTTCCGTAAATAGCGACACTTAATGGTTGTGTTCCGTAAGCAGTACCCATTTTTACAAACAGTACCTGTCTGTGTATCTTGGCTCGCTGTCACTGGTATCGTGACCTGTTTGGGTGAGTTTTTATTATAAAACATTACGTTCTCTTTCCAACGCCAGTTTGTCAATATTGCGTCCCACGCTGCAATTAATTTTGGCCATCATGACGTTTCATGTAAATGAAAATAAATTTAGAACGAAGATATCGACTTTTTTTTTTTGCGTGGCTCTGACGTGAAACGCGCCAGAAACTAGAACGGGTTATTTTTATGTAAACGTCTGTCTGCTTGTCTCGTTCTTCTTATAGCCTAATTAGGCCTATAGCAACGACTCGCCTTTGCATTCTCGCAGCTAGAATTTAATCGCGATAGCAAATGCGTCGTTGCCATGGCACAACGCTACCCGGATTTGCTAAATCCGAACTCTTTTGACTAACTGCTTGCAGTCTTATAACCCGTAACAACAAGACAAAGAATTCCTCCTGACGAAACAATTTTCCCTCTTGCTTCTGAACTCGCATTATTGACAACTTTTCTTTGCGAGCCGGCAATGAGTAAGGGCGCGTTTACGCAGCCACTCGCCTTTGCATTCTCGCAGCTAGAACTCAATCGCGATGGCAAAGGTGACATTGCCATGGTAACAACGCTAAATGGATTAGCTAAA